>VZRN01011461.1:1723226-1740877 GCA_013397935.1 Dasyornis broadbenti
TTTTCGTTTTTTTTTGCTGCAGGGTTGATGTGGGATCCACAGTGGCTTTCAAAAAATTCAGATTGGGAAAGAAGCATCCAAACGATGCACAAGAAAAAGAAACAAAGCCAGACTAGAGACAGAGCAATTTGAACATTTACTTTTAACGAAGCCATGAGGCTCCTTTGGCTGGGTGGCCTGAGCCATCCTCGTCTCCCAAAACCACCCCTGATGTGTTTCTGTGCCACTGGATCCCCTTCAACACTGCCTCAGTCGTATCTGTTAGAATTTAAAAACAAAAAAAAAAAAAAAAAANAAAAAAAAAAATAAAAAAAATAAAAAAAAATTAAAAAAAGAAAAAAAAATTACCAATTGAAAATGCTGTCGTCTTTTGAGTAAGATGTTGCATATTTTGCCTTTTCATTTTCCCCCCTCGACGGTAGCGCTTAGGGCCCTCACCAAACTCTCAGTAACCATGGTAACTGTATACATACCCATGCTGGCGATGGTGCTGAATGGTAAGTGGAGAAGTCCATCTGCCGTTTCACGTATTTAGCGCTGATATACCACGTGAATTTTTTTGACTTGTTGTATTAAGTTTTCTTGATGCTACATTTTTTTCTATATTGGTACGCCTGTAATTGAGTGTACGTTTTAAGCAAGCCTGGGAGGCACTGATTGGATTGAGGATATGACTTCGTGCACATCTTACTCAGATTGTTAACTCCATATTGTGTTAAATAATGCACCCTCTTTTTATCCTTTTGTTAGCTGTGATTTTAAAGCTTGAATGATTTTGTTAATTCTTGCAATGAAAAAGGCTCTTGTTCCAAGTGTTGAATGCTAGATGTTGCTTTTCCAATGGTACTTCTCTTCTAAAGGGTTATGTTGCACACTGCTAAAATTCGTTTGTCCCTTTTTTGACATTTTCTTTGTTTCCTTGTACCTTGTCTCTTTCCTTTCTACTCCACTGCATGTTCCTTCATATAATCTATTTTTTTTTTTTTTCTGTTTTGAGTATTTATTGTATCAGTGTTATCATGGAATACAAGCATGCTCTTAAGTCTTTAAATTATGCAGTACCTTTTAATTTGCTTTTAATGTCTTTTTATTAAAGTTTAAATGATATGATGTTGCTTTATTGAAATGATTTGTAAGTTAAAATGGTTATGAAAGTAAATGTAATTATAAATAGTATGATTTTGTTATGCACCTGTTGCCTTCTATAAATTAAATTGCATTTTATTTTTACATGACTAATAGCAGTAATAATGCATGCACTGAATAGTGACACGGGCCCTCCCTGTAACCTTTTCTAATGCGGTGTTCTATGTGCGTAGGTAAATAATGCCACAGCACGTGTCATGACAAATAAAAAGACCGTCAACCCTTACACGAATGGTAAGTGCACGAGCCCTGCTGCTCTGGGTCAATGTCCCTGCATGCCAGACCCGGAGGGGTCCCACTCTGCATCCCCTGGGGCTCGGTGTCCCAAGGCATGATGGGGTTGGGCACCGGTTCCATCCGTGAAGAGCTGAGCTGGTTCACAGCCGCGTGGGCAGAGCGTGAATCGCTTGGACCGGCATCCCAGGGTTTGCCCCCGGTGGCTTCTGAGCAGGAAGGCACAGCCAACAGGGAGGTGTTGTTCTCTCCTGGCTCTGTGCAGCCAGAGTTGGTGTTGTGATGAGTGAAACGGGAGGAGCCAGTTTGGTTTGGGGGGTGGAGGCAGGGAAGCAAGAATGTGCTTCTTGTCGAACCTTTGAGCACCAGGACGCACATCTAGTCAAAGATCATTTTCCATGTCTTCCTTCCACAATGTATTAGAAGAAAAGGGCAAACTATTATTGGGTACTTCTTCCAGCCTTTTCTTTTCCCATGGAAAGATCAAAATTCCAAGCTATGTAAAAATAAAATTCATTCTAATGCTGACCTAAATTGAGGTGATGTTGTAAATTAATGATAGAAAAATAATCCATAGTTTTTTGAGGGGTTTGGAAACAATATATTTTTTTTTTTAAATCACTCCTTTGGGAGTGTTTGATCAGGTGCTGGAGTGTGCATTTGCTGGTTCAGAAAATTCAAATTCAAACAAGTTCCTAACTCACCCATGTCGAAGAATAACACATGAACTGAAGTTAATTGCAATTATGCTTTCAGTTGTACTAGATTGTGTAGTTGTTGGTATTTGCATTTCAATTTAATTCAGTTTTTCCCATCCAGTAGAAAGCAGATGAAATGTGCACATAAAGGTGGTTTCGATTCTTTTCCATTTTGAAACATAATGGATCATATTTTCTGTATTTGAGTCTCATTAGTGAGGTTTTACTGTAATCCAGGTCACACAGTGGCTTTATTTTTTAATGAAAGGCTCATCATTTCTTTCGTGACACAGTAAAAATAAAGCACAGTGATGGTTTTCATTTGACATGTGATAACTGAGCTGGTTAAAATGATCTGGAGAAGGTCCGAAATCCTCGTGCTTTTTCAGAAACTGTTTTTTTCCTCACTTTGTGTGTAAATGTGAAACTCTGCAAATTACACAGTCGGGAAAACTCCCTTGGTTTTTACTGGTTTTAAAGCATCCCAGTGAATCTGGAGAGAGACATGAGGCTTGACCGGATCACATAAGATTTTGTTGCAATACAGAGCTAAATTAACCATGTGCATATGAGACTGTGAACCCTGCCTGCTCTATTGTAATGATAAAAGTGGTTTTTCTGCAAATGATGATGCATGTTTTGTATTCATACTACCCTAAGGCTACAGAACTGTTCATTAGCAAATAACACGTTACATATCAGCACACCCAGTGCTGAAGGAGGGGAGTGCTGGCAATAAGAGATGTGAGACTTTTAGCAATGTGGGTTTAGAGGAGGTTCACGCACGGCAGTGTTACTTAGGTCATACATTATCATTTATTCATTTCCAAGACCAGGATGAGCAAAATCTGCTGTTAAATGTTTTCCACTTGTTTTGTTTGTCATTTTCCATCCTGTTCCATCTGATCTAGATCTCACCAAAAGTATGAAATACGCTGCTCAGTGCATAAACATTAACATTTATTTATTGTGAACTCATACATCCAAGGTGTTGCACGCAGAATATTCTTATGCCCACCTTTTGCCAGGTCTCTGCCAAGAAAACCTCTGGCTGCAATTCACAGCGGTTGATTAGTTTCATCTTTTTTAATTTTTTTAAAATGTCTGAAGTCCCCCAAAGTAAACACACAAGGACAATCACGTCCCTCTTGCATAATCATCACAAGCAACAAGGAATGAAGTGCAGACGTGGGAGGTGCTTCATTTAGTTTCATCAGTGCTTATACTATCAGTCATCCTGGCATGGGATGAGTCTCGTTCTTTATCATCTTGTCAGGAATTAACCAGTGCTAGACCTGATTATTTATTGAAGATTATTGTTGTCTGAAGTAAAGGTCTCATCTTTTAAACAAACTGCAAGGCCAGTTTTTTTGTAAGGCACATTAAAATTTGCAAGGCACTTCTGATGCAGGTAGCCAGAAACATTTTGTTTGCACACGCCTTTTTGTTTGCTTCAGAACCACTTACTTTTTAATGCCTCTCTTTATCTTCCAAAGGGTGTGTTGTGACTGGCATGTTGTTGGCAGGTATTCAAAAGGTAGTTGGGGCACATGTTGTATTCTATCAAAACGTCAGGAACTGGTATTTATTTTAATTTATAAACAAGATATGCTCTGTTTTGTGTCTCATTCCTGAATACAGCTGGTTGTTTGATAACAGGGCTCATGTTGTTAACAGGATTGCAGAAGACAGTAGATTTTGAGGCACAAAACCCTGAATTTTTTATTTTGTTCAAATAAGCGGTTTGCTTTTGTGTCCTAAATGGTCTTTGAAGTAAGTGTGCTTGCCACTGACTTTTGACTCCCCTAATGAGCAGTTGCTAGGAGAGCATTGCTTTATGAGTTTGTTAACAGCCAGGATGATTGTGATGGCTCACCTCATGCTTTGGAGATACAACTGCCTTCTCTTTGCAAAGAAATTCAGTGTCAGGAGTGTGCTACACCTTGGCAAAAATATTTGAGACATTTTTAGATGTTCCAACCTACCCTGTTCACAGCTGTGCTTTCTTCCGATGCCCATATTGCGATTCAGGATGCTCATCCAAGGCTTGTAGGGTACAGAGAATCATGGGCAAGCACATTCAGAGAACTGCAGCCATAAAGGAGGAACATGAAACAGAGATCAGTAAAAGGATAAATATGTTTAAAAGTTTATACTTGTGGTGCTTTGAAGTTGAGCCTTCTGCTGCTCTCAATTTAGATTGAAAATCACATCTAGTGCCTATTAGCACAGTTAAATTCCCTCCCACTCCCTTTCCCCTGACCCGGGCAGTGAGCAGGAGGGAGGGAAATGGAGTCACAGGGTTCTTTTCTACCCAAGCCTTTCTCTGGCCATGGTGGCCTCTGGGGTCCACGAAGCAAAAATAGTCCTTTCCATGTTGCTCTGCCCCATTTTCTACTCCAGCCAGGATCATTTCCTTCCCTTCAGCATGCTGCACATGTGCTTCTGTGCATGACTGGACAGGCTGAGGAGCTGGGTCAGGCAGAGGGTTTTTTCCTTTCCTTGGTTGGTTTTTAAGTTTTTAAGCTTTTATAGTTTCAACTTGAGAAGGAGATTAATATTGTGACAGTAAGAAAAATGCACAAAATTACACCCACAGCCGAGAATTTGCCTCCTCCAGCTGCTGCAGAAGGGTTACTTGGCAGCTGCTGGCTCGGATACATCAACTCCCATCACACTTGATTAACCCACACAGCTATGGGCCAGCACATTGTTGGCTGACAAGATAAAGTTAAGTTTAATTACTGTTATTTTCACGATGAATGAAGTATTTCCTCCACAGGCTTCAAAAAGTTAGATGAGACAGCCGTCACTGGGAGAGTGGTAAGGAGCTGAAATATGAGACTGCCTTTCAACTGTGAAGAACAATCTGTGTCTTCCAAGTATTTTTTTTTTCTTTCTCTCAGACGAATTGTGGCACTGTTAGTGTAACTTAGAGGCTGAGAGATGTCTGTCAGCTGCTTTGACAGCAAAAGATGACAGATCTAGAATTCTGTCCAATCTTTCATCTTGGATGGTGTTGATCAGTGGCCTTCTGAGGAAGTAATGAATTTGAATTATTGAATATTCCCTAACCTATATAAAGTTAGATTTTTATCGAAAGTCTGAAAATTTGAATGATTTTCTATCACACAAAGTTTGGCTAAGATATATGTTATACCCCGATGTTCCTAAATAAAATCCTGTAATCTGTGGAATTGAAGGGTCAGGTAAAAGCCCTGTGGTATTTTCAGAAGGAAAAACATTTTAGCCCTTCTTGACTGGGCATTTTTCAGCTTCCCTAATTGTCTTTTAGGTACAACTGCAGTCACTTCTGCAGAAAGGATGTCATGCAGAGCTGCTCCTTACTCTGAACTGACTCATGAGTTTCAAAAGCACCCCTCTATGACAGAACAGTTAATTAGTGGTAAATAATTATTGTGCATCAGATAGAGACAGAAGTAGCTTGAAAGGGTAGGAACAGTCTGTGTGCTACTGAGATTTTGCACTACTGAGATTTTGCACTATTTTTCAGTCTTATAATGTCTTGGTGTTTTATGATTTTCCACTGTGGTTTTGCATTTCATTATATGGCCAAGGCAAAAATAAACCTAGTGTGCATTTAAATTCTTCTAATCTTGGCTTTTGTGATTTTGAAAAGCCGTGTTGTCAGTGTCTGGATTGTATTCTGATTCCAGAAGCAGTTATAAGTTCTATTTTAAGTACCACAGCTCTGGAGTTTACAACATGCTTTTGCTCAGGTTTATTTCTTTATTCCCATTTACAAAGAGTGCTTCCCACTCCTCTGATTTGAGCGTGCTTTAGGAAAGCCCCTAATTTTTCAATTCCATTAATTCAAAATAATTGTTCACTTCAGGAAAAGGAGTGTGGGTGGGGGGACGTTCTGTGGAGTTCGCAGTTAGCTGGGAGTGGATCTACCTGTGGCTGAGAAACCACAGTAACTGGCACTTCACCGCAGCTGAGAACAGTAATGAGTTTGCAGAGTTTCTCTTGGTTCTCCTCTTGCTCCTTCCCCTCCAGCCCGGTTACCTTTAACATCCCACACGCCTTGCACACCCCTGTGTGTGCAGCCAGCCTGGGTGCTCCAGGCTTGCCGGGAAATGCTACATCAGGTGTAAAGCGTAAGCAGTAATTTGTAGTTTGGCCAGAACACAGGCACAGAAGATCTGTGAGTTCTGTGCCCGTGGTGGGAGGACAGGGATTATTTAAGACCAGGGCAGTGGCTGATTTGGACCCTTGAGAGCTTTGCAGGATGTGGCTGCAGGATTCTCTCTCTGAGTTGATCAGCTCTGAGTGCAGGCATGGCCACTCCTGGGCTGTCTGCCCTGGTCCTGTGTCAGCACAGACACTCGGGGGTACAAACTCACAGGGACAAAGTTGGCTGGATTGACTGGATCCCACAGAGCATCCCTTTCCTGTCACAACAGACATTTCCACACCGAGGCTGTGCTTTCATTTTTGCCAGGGTCGAATCAAAATGCTCCAGTTATTTGGTCGCCTCATAACCCACCCTAACCCAGGCTTATCAGAAATGTCAGTCCAGAGAATGAACTGTTCTGGCCCGTGTGGCTTAGCACCAGAGAGCCAAAGCAATGGCTAAGAACTCATCCGCTCTGGACTAGAGGGTGTGGGGCTACCTGAACTAGTGCTGACTCAATTCCGTGGCTTAAGGGAGTAAATCCATCTGCGTTTCAGACAAGGTAATTCACCTGGACATTTACTGCAGTTCTACATGCCTGGAGAATGCCTTGTTTCGTTACTTATTTCCATACTTCAGACTCTGATATTAAAGATCAGTAATCAAGGATGCCTATAGAAGTTGAATTACAATGACCTTTCTTGAAGTCATTTTTATCTGTATCTTCTATACAGTAGTAGTAATAGCGATAATAATAATAATAGTTGTTGTTATTGTCGCTAATTGCAATATTAACTGTTATGTTTTTCTTTGCTGCAGGCTGGAAATTAAATCCAGTTGTTGGTGCCGTTTATAGTCCAGAGTTCTATGCAGGTAAGGATTGCTCCGTAATTGTCCAACTGGCCGTATTTGATTTTAGTGTTCTGTAAAACGTGCGAAAGTGCAGAATACGTGCTTGGTGTGAGCTTTGGTTTCTTTGCGTGATTCCCATTATCTACAAGTCACTTATACATTTGTGATTCAAGATTTTATGTTACCTGGGCATACTAAACTTTATATGGAAGATATATGAAGACCTTTTTATTGGAAAACAGACAGTATAACCTGACATGTACTGCAATATCCTAGTCTTACATGAGATTTTATTTTATTTCATTTCGTATTTCAGTACAGGCACTTTCTTCCAGGAATTATTTAGTAAGGAACAATGGCAAAAAAATCTTATCTATAAAAATAAATATTTTTTGTACGTACATGTATGTAGACACACATAGGTATAGAGTATCTGCATTCATAAATTTTTTCTGAGCGTTTTTATTTAAATTTTATATTTAGTTTTTCAGTTTGATTTTTTTTTTTTATATTTTAAATCTATATTTTCACCTGAGATCAGATCCTGGTTGCAACTTGGAGTTACAGAGATCCAGTCTTTTTCTTCTCCAGTAGACAACACTGAAAAACTTTTGTTAGTTTGAGGGACTTTGAGGGATGAAAACTGTTGGAAAGGACAGTGTTACAAACAGATATTTGTGGTTTAAAAAGCTGCCCGTAATACCTCTGGTGCCCCTGCTGAGATAGATAGAAATGTTCCAATTAGGGTAAAAGTGGCCCAGTACAATAAAAATGCTAACTTGGCATTCATGGAATTGCAATATTTAGTATAGGCAGAATTTATTTCCTTGCCTGATGTACGTCTGTGTTGAAAACAGGAATTTAACATTGATCTCGTTTGAGTAGTTAGTGAACCAGCCCTGAACCTGCATAAATTAGAAAGTCAGAGTTATTAGTCATTTTATATAAATGACTTTGTGTTAATGACAAATATAATCATATTCCCATAGTACAGTAATCAATTTTCTAATACGTATGCAGAATTAACAATCTGACTTATAATTGTCTCATGAAGTAAGGCATGAAGAGTTCACATAGTTTGTAAATTAAAATCAATATTTTCAATCTCTCCTGAAGGTAATTTTCCTAATTTACTGGACTTTTCCCTAACATTTATTTTGTCTTTTAATTATAAAATGGCAGGTTATTGATTTTTTTTGTATAACCTCCTAAAGTCCCAAGTGCATTTTTATTGCCAACACTAGGGAGGTGTTTGCCCTTCTTAATGAGAATCTTTAATTACCATTAGAAGAGTATTAATTTAATTTTATGAATTATGACACGAACTCCACCACACCTTTGCAGAAAGTTCCATCAAGATACTTCATTTATTTCAGATTTTTTTTTTTTTTTTCTGTCTATACATGCAGGCAGTTTTATGTTTGGGCTTTGTTTTTTTAACGCATGTCAAATACATTTTCTTTATATTGACTAAAAGATTACATTTCTCACATTTAAACTTTCTTTTAAACAATTTAGTTAAAATTGTGCAGAACTCCTAAGGTTGTTAGGAAATGAAACAGTAAAACAGCACCACAATTCTTGCACATCAGAATAGAACACGGCGACTTATCTTTAGTTTTGGGTTCCCTCCACCATCTTCCATAGAGAAGAAGCAATTGACTTTTTGAAGATTATAAAATTAGAAAAGTGATTTTTGAGACAGTCAAAGTTCTTCTTATTTGGCTTCATTATTGGCTCCAACAGTGACATGATAAAACTGCACCAACTTTCTCACAGTCAGTGCAAGAAGTTCCTTTAGCTCCTAATAAATGATGAAAAATTTGGCCACTTCTGAAATAAAGATGATACATTTACAGAGAAACTGTTGATTTAAAGTACCTTTAATCTTCATAAATAAGTGAAAAACAGAAGGTTATACAAAGCTGTCAGGATGGCACTGATGAATGGCAAATTCCTCTGTTTCTCAATTGCTGGCGGAGCCGCAGCCGTGAGGCTTTCCCTGTATTGTACATCAAATCTGCCAACTCATTTCTGTGATTAAATATTCCATCAGCACGGGCTGGAAGGCGGTAAAGCTTAACAAGATTCATAAGATGCACCACTTGAATGCACATAACTCACTTCCTTGGCTGGAGAGCACCCCGCGTGCACAGGAAAATTAGAATTGAGTTAAATTACTCCGTAAGACAAGATCAATAGAGAAAGGAGAAGATCCCCTAATGCAATGCAAATCTAAGATATAGTTATGTCCTGACAACTTGAAGCAGACAATTAAAGTCAAATAGGGAGGAACTCAATGTAAATCAACCCTAAAACCTTGAAGATAATGGTAAACAGTAGGACCAGTGACATGATTGTTATAGCTCAGGGTTTTTCTCGGAGTGTGCGCTTCTGTGAAGAAAAACCTTTATTGAGGAAACACGTGACAGCTAAAAATGGAGACTACGAGATGCACAACAGACACTACGGCAGGAAAATATTACTTGGGGACTGCAAAATACTATATATTTACAGAGCACTATGGATTTTTCTTCCTGGGTAGCCTTTCTAAGGCAGTTTTTGCGGCTGTGAAATGCTCACGCTGCAGTAAATTACAACGCTCCGGCACCGCGGCTCTGTAGCCGTGGTGGTGTTGGAATGGATTTCCAGTGACACGCTTGGGAAGGGCCCTCTGGAGACTCCCGCTGCACTTCCAAGGCCTAGCAAGGCTCCCTGATGGCCACCAGTTCCTGTCCTTCCCACCCTTCTGCTGGGAAGTCCTGAAATTATATTTCAGAGAAAACTAAAAGGACTTTTTTTTTTTTTCCATTAATCATTTCCAGCTTTTCACAGAATTGCACTTTTCTGTACGTGATCACGGATAGGAAGTTCTTCAAAGAATTACTTACGTCCACACAGTCTCCCTCTAGTGAATAAAAGCGTACACTTGAAGGAGGTTTTCCTCCATATGAGAAAGAAATGCTTAAGGAAGTTATTATCCATTTCTTATCGTTTCCGGTAAACTATTTATTAAATTCTTAGGCAGGTCCTAATAAGTAAATTTGTAAGAATCACTCTGTGGTTTGTCTCACAACGTCTTCGTGGAAACTGGGATAATTTTTCCATCTATTTGTACATCCATCCAGTTTTAAATTTATCCCATAGTTTTTGCTGTATTTAAGCTAGAGTCTGTTCTCTTCCCCGTACACTCATTTATGGCTGGGAAAATACAGATTTGCAGCTGGGTTTCTTTATTAGGTGCGCTCTGGTACTTTCTTTGTTTCTGTGGTTTGTTATAATACAATTTTCAGCTGCTTATTTTTATATAGTGTATATTTTATCTCTAATACCGAGCCTTTCTTTCGCTTCAGGCAGTCTGACAGCCGAGTTCCGTGTTGTTCCTTGCAGTTATTGCAGATCTTTTTGGTTTTCTCTTTTGGGTTTTGGAATGATGAATTTTTGAGCAATCTCTTGCATTCTCCTTATTGAAATAAAGAATGTTGTTGTACCTGTGTTACTGCAACAGATCAGTCCTTTAAAACAGGTAGCTTGAGACACAGTAGGGCCATTTTGAAAGACTTTGTCATTCCTGGCAGAAAATGTTTTTTTTTTGTACCTGTTGGAGAGGCTCATTTTTGGCAGCTCCCAAATGCAAGGTGGGGGAAAAAGATGTTACAGAAATTACCTGGAAATCTGGTGAATGCTCTTTCGGAGAACAGTTGAATTCACAGTGACTCCCATCGGAAAATGTTCTTGTCTGGTCAAAAGCAACAAACAATAGTTTAAAAATTTCAAAATTTAAGTTGACAGTGGAGGAGGAAAGGACTCAAGAGTGGAGATGAAGAAGCATTAGAGCAAGTCACGGAGCGCAGCTCAGTGGGAAGTAGAAGATCCCATTCTCCCTTTACTTGAGGCGCTACAGCTTTTCCTGAATTTCATTCAATTCTAGGACTTTCAGGAGGTAGTTTCAAGTCATTCCACATAACACCCAGGTTCTTGGGCACTTATTCCAAGATCACAGGCAAAATTTCCCCCATCACTTAAAATGAAAGAGAGGGGAAGAGTTTGTGCAATTTTAAATATTTTATGTGCCCTCAGAAGACACAGAAGTTTTAGGTGCCGGGGGCTTTTTGGCATATGTGGATGTGGAAGCCAGAAGTATCCACCAACAATCACATTTTGTAATAAACTTCCTTTCAAAAATTTGTTCAGAAGTTTGGAATATCATGCTATATATAATTAAGAAGTAAAGAACTACCACAGCAATATATATAAAAACATGCCCTCAAGTAAGAGGAATCCAGGGGAAGAAAGGATTCCTGTACACTTGCTAATACTAATTCTCTTTGTTCATGTCTTAAAGCATCTATTTCTGGAGTGTAAGAGCACCTGGGATTCATTTCATCTTTCTAGTGTTTCTCTTTGAATTTAAATGAGTCTTGCATAAGCTCAGCAAATACCCTAGAAACACTTCTCAGTGAAGATGTTTGGAGTTTGTGGAGCTGAATTATGTGCTTGCGCAGCAGTTCTAATCCTGGGGTAAAAGTTCACTGTATCATATCTCTAAAGCAGAATTTTGCTAAAAGCTGTCTGTCTGTACATAGATTTACTCATTTTACAATTTGATTACATAGTTTAGATTTAAACTTTGCTATTGACTAAGCAGATTTTCCTAAATAACTGTATTTTCAGTAGCGTTAGACAAGCAGCCTAAATCGTTTGCTAACTACGGCTAAATTAAATAATTACTGTTTAATATTCCACCTGTGTTATATAGATGCTCCACCTCAAAGCGTAAAACAAAGCTGTGACTGTTGTTTCAAAAATCATGATGTTCAGAATACCATCATACAAATGAGGACTTCCTGGTTAGATTAACAGCGCTGATGACAGCTCATGCATTTCTAAAACTCTGTGGAGCTTTTACAAGCCGTTATAGAGGAAATCGTGGTTTGTGAAAGATGAATAAAGCCAGTAGAAAAATGGAATATACAGCATCTGTACTAGCTATTTACTTAAAAAAAAAAAAAAAAGGCAAAAAATTCAGAATTAATTATACCTTATGCTACTCTATAATGAGTTCTTTATTAAAATGTATACCCTCATGGAAACTAAACAAGGCTTATTCAAAGATAATGCCAATGACTTATTTTTTTAAACATTAGTTTAGTCAGTTGGTTATGGATTTAAATCTGAAGCAGGATTAATGTAGCTATATTCACCATTGCATCGAAGTCTGCACATTTTAAAGAGATGATCACAGATACTGCCAGCGTTACCCTCTTAAAGGTGTTTCTCTTGGATGTGTATTTAATCACACAGCGTGTACTCAGGCTTTGATACCCTTCCCATGTGATCTCTAAAAGAAATCCATAGATTTGCTTATTTCATTGTAAATCTTGAACTGTAGATACAGCTTTATACCTGAAGATAGGAAATGGTTAAGAAGGGAGCTTTTGTTTCTTCAAAGTTTTTGAATTTTGACCCCGGTCCAGTATGGGGAATCATTTGATACTGGATTATGATGGATTTGGTCACAAACAGAATCTGGAAAAACAGGAAATCTGTATTTGCTGAAAGTTGGAGTTTGTTCAAAATAGGAGAAAGGATATTTTGGGGGGTGGGTGGTTGGATCTCTTTGCTTGACAGTAAAATCTTGCTGAGAGGTAGGTTGTGACCTGCAGGCCATGTTTCCATGCTTCTCCTAATTTCCAGCAGTAGGAGCTTTGCCTTGTTTGTTTAAATATTACTTAAATACCAGAAACAAAAGCCTTCTGATCAAGCAGGAGCTGTACTGTCCTGTCTTTGTCATTGCATTGTCTCTAAGTTCTTGTGTGTTTGTTCAGAAGTTTTTATTGTGGATATCACTGAGCAAATTTTGAAGGGCTAAATAAAGTTAAGTCCTGTGCCTTACTCACAAAGAGAATCCTTGAGGAAAAATTATGCTTGGGCTTCTCTTATTTAAATGTGATTCTGGTGCTGAGTGCGAATGTGTTCTATGGCTTCCTGATTAGCGACAGAGCTGAAATTAATTAAATGAAGAAGGCAACAGCCTCTCCAGACTGTTTATGGAGTAGGTCTAGAGGCTGGGTATAAATCCAGCTCTTTTAGAGCTACTGCTCCTGTCTCACCAACTACTTGGACAGCACAGCTGAGCCTGGGTGGGCACCGCCTGGACCTGAGCTAAGGCTGCAAAACACATTGTCAGAGGAAAGCTGGGGCTGTAATCCAAGTACCAGTCATGGAGGTACATAAAAAGCCCTGGCTTAAGAATCTCTCAGAGGAAAATTTAAGACAAACTGCAAGGTCATCACCAAAACGTTTGTTTGGTCAGAACTGGGTGGGATATTTGCAATGCTAGATAAGTTTTTAGCAGTTATGTGGAGGAATAAATTCCCCTGATTAGAAGAATAACAAAGTTAGGAAGATCCATGCGTTAGGATGGACAGTCAGGCAGACAAACTATTCTGAAATGTAAAGTAATAGAGTAATATATGAAATGTAAAGTTAATACAGTTAAGTGGAACGGAAAACAACTCTGCTCTGTGTTAAACCTTGATTACATCTGTCCATTAATGCTAAGTCAGTTTAAGATTATGGTTAATTGTATTCCAAACATATTGCTAATGTTTTCTCTTCCATCTTATGCATTTTTTTCCCGTTTTGGGCACTGGATGACAGGATCCCCAATATGCACTGTAATTGCATTTCATAATACTTAGTGAGAGTAAATTTCAAAATAGAGACTTTTCATTCATTTAGTCATCATGGAGGTAGCTGAGATGGGACTGTGCTTTACAAGCCCTGTTAGTTTGGTGCTGTCAGATTTTCTTTGGAACTCTCCAAGGATAGCATTGCTTCTAGTAGAAGTGAGTGCTTTGGAAAGTTTGGAAACATCGCATTACCATGTTTGTAACGGTTTTTCGTGCTCCTGAAATTCTGGAACCTGTCTGGGCTAGGAAAGAAATAGACTAGCTAAAGCCAGGATTATGCATGATGATTCAATTTTTGGTCTTTTATATTCTCAGCTTGTCATTGTCAGAATAGAATTTTATTTATAAGTTAGAGCCAGCATTCACTGGTGGAAGCAAAGAGAACTGAGGGATTAGTAATTTGCATCTCTGCATCTAATTGCATTAGATTTGCATCTCTGTCTTATAGATTTACTGAAATAGGTAATTTACACAGAAAATAGTGTCTTGACACAATATGAGAGGATAAAGCATAAACACATCCACTTGTAATCCCTCCAGGGCCGTGCTGAAACTGTAGTGTTTGTGTTTGGGCAGAAAGGCTCCAGTTTCATTTATTCTGTGATTCTTTGCCTCTTGCAATCTTTATTCAACAGGCAGACGTATGAATGCAACCCATTTTAGCTATCAGCGGAACATGAGTGCGTTTTGTATATTCTCAAGTATCTTATTTCAAGAAGAGTATAATACGAGCTCAGAGTTTACTTCACAAGTTTATACTTCAGAATTTCTCTCATGTTTGGTTCTCAAAGTCACAAACGAACCAAGAGTAGCCATTACTTACCTGCATACCTACTATGTCTGCTAGAGCACCCGAAGAAATAGGAATAAAGATTTGATCTTT
The DNA here is from genome assembly GCA_013397935.1 of Dasyornis broadbenti. Lineage (NCBI taxonomy): Eukaryota > Metazoa > Chordata > Aves > Passeriformes > Dasyornithidae > Dasyornis > Dasyornis broadbenti. The sequence continues at coordinate 1,737,873 of VZRN01011461.1, forward strand.
CAAAGATCCCGAACAACTTCATTGAGACACATGCCCCAGTGTAAAATAATGGCAACAAATATCACAAAATATCAGTTTGCGTGCACCTGAGGTTGTAGAGAGAAGTCTTAGAGTAAACATATTTTGTCCTGATGGTGCCACTCCAAGTTTTTTTCATGGCTACATAGAGCATGTCCAGCTTTTAGACTTCCCTGGTGGCAGTGTGTGGATAAAGATTTACACTTGGATGCCAATGATCAAGTTCACTGGCGAGTACAGATGAACTCTCTGAGCATGGTGCAGACTTTGGTACAAGCAGCAGCCGAGTTTGTGCAACTGAGCAGTTTCATTTTCATTGCCAGACAAGGAATGTCTATGGCTGATTAATAATTTTTGACTTCTATTTGGAAAGGGCAGTGAACTGCTTGACTTTGTGAATGGAACCATTACAATGCAGCCAGCCCATGGCAGGGCTGGTGTGTTGATTGCACTAGAAACGAGTCAGTCACCCAGCGTGTTTTTAAGCTGTCGTTGCTTTGGCACATACCAGCAGCACCATGGCACAGCCAAAATTTGCCACTGAAAATGCCAAGCTATTCCTCCCAAAGCAATCCTCGGGAACTTTAGTGGCTCTGCTGTGGATATACCTTTCAAGTTGCCGTGGACGAATCTCTAAAGCGACTCATCATGTCGTGAGGAGGGAAAAGGAGGCTGGCATGGCAGCAGGGTTTAGGGGAATTTGCCACTTCCCAGCTCCTGAGCTGTCCACAAATTCTCTGCCAGTCACCACAGCTGGATCAGCTGTGAATGGTATCCCAGGTACTGGAGAAGGAGAGATCCCTGTCTCTGTGACATCGGTTCTATGTCCCACAGAGGGCCGAGCTGGGGATGAGGGGAATTAGGGAGGAATTGTCTCTTACCAGAGCTGCAAACTTTATTGCTTGTCTGATTTTTACTTGCATGATAACTGACCCCTTCCAATCCCTGTCTGTGACAGCATCCTGAACACTGCATTTGAATAACTGGGGAGAGAGGTCCCTTTCCCAAAAACTGGGAAATGAGTGCTATGGCCAGGAAGGAATAATGGGAAGGGTGGCTCACAAATGATGTTTGCTGTAACTGTTCCCTGAGTCAGTGCCTCAGTTCTTTGGGTGTTTTGGGGACACTCTAAGAGGGGTCATAATAAAGAAACATCCCCTACGGTAAGAAAAGTGGTGGAAAGGAAAATTAACATTTTAAATAGAATTTTTGGATGGAGAGATCCCTGGAAATGTCTTAGAGACACATACCTTCACCGCCTGTTTCTTTGACGGTTTTTTTTTCCTCCCTTCCATTTTTAACAACGCATATGAGGTTATATGTGAGTCAGGGACTTTCTACACGAGTGTATCCATGGAGCACAGATCCTCATTACCAGGAGCAAGTGCACACAGGCTGTTCAATAATTCCATGTATTTCGGGTTTGCTGTCAGAAGGCAATATAGAAATGGGTTTGGACTTAGGAAAATCACCTTTAGACACCAACTACTGTAGATTCTCCTCCCTACTGTCTTGTTTAAGCGAAACTCTGTATAAGCTTTGGTGGGATTAAACATAGGTTTTGTTTGTTTTGTTAACATATTGGAAGAAAGGAGGCGTGTGGTTTGGGGTTATGCTACTTTATTCCTTGTTAATAATGGATAGAACAATCCAATGTATCGACACAACGATCCATGAGTGGTTGTGTTAAAATTTGAAGGATATTATTCCATTTATAGAGAACCCAGATAACTGAAGGCCCTCACAGAGCACTTCTTTTTGAATTAGCAGCGTATTTAAAAGCATACTAGGTCTGTGTAGTTTGACTATTGATAAAGAAGGGCTAAGAGAGCACTTAACTACCTTATGTATTCAAGAGAGAGGCTGTGGAGGCTCTCTTTAAATTCCCTAGTCAGAAGGGACAATAGAAGCTAACACACACTATTACTGTACAACAGGAGCCTTTTATTAGGTGTTTCTGATCCATTTCTGTGAGACATTTTGAAATAATCCATCACGGAACAATATTTCAGACCGGAACAAAGATAATGCTATTTCTGTCTGAAAATGCCAATATTAAATTACACTTTTAGAACAGCAAATCAAGAGCAGACATGGATTGCTGATGAGCATCTTTGATGCACTTGCAAATCTCCTGATTTGTTCATGAGAGTTGCAGCTTTACAGTTTTCTTCATGCACTGAACACCGAAATGTTTAGGAATGGTGATCCTTGTAAAAGGTCCAAAGGAAAAGAGTGATCAGAATGATCAGAACTTACCCAGGGAGAACTGGGTATCATCCAGCTGGATTGAGAGCGAAAGAAAATGAAAAAACAATCACTGAATTCAATAAAGAATGCACTTTTTAGATTTAGATAAGGCTCTTAAAATAGTTGATAATAATATAGACAAAATGAGACACAAATAGCTTGAGTTTTTATTTACTTTCTCCTGTGGCTCTGTTTGTTTTGGTTTTGGTTTCTTTTTTGTTTGTAAATAGTATTATGGAATGTATGAACTGGTACTTAATTGTGAGAGGCAGTAAGAAGCTCCTCTTGGTAATACACTGGGAAAGAACATGTGTCATGAGCAGCAGATTTAGCTGGAAAGCTGAGAGTACAATGGATTAGAGCAGCGTAATCACCACTCAATCTCCTTGTGTGCAGTGAGTTACTGAGCTCCTGTATTACAAATGCTCATTTTAGCTACTTGTGCACCAAAACCCAGCGCACACCAGCCCGGGGTATTGGGTGGATTAACTCCTGACACTGAGAACGCCTCTGTGCTCACCCTGGTTGTGAAGGCAGCAGTTGGATGCTGCAGAGAACTCAGCACCGCTGGCACTTTGCAGTTCTTGGAGGGCTTTATGTGACGCCGTGGTTCCTTAGGATTCCTGGAGCGCGAGGAGAACGTTCTTCCCACGTCTCACTTTGTCATGTTCCAGAGCAAACCCCCAACAAGCAACTTCTGTCCTCTTTTTCTCGTAATTCCAACCCCCACCCCCCCC
>VZRN01011461.1:1740909-1751136 GCA_013397935.1 Dasyornis broadbenti
AAAAAAAAAAAATTCTTGAGCAAGGAAAATATGTAAATTGGAAACTTTTGGTTCATGAGCCAAGGTGCTAATGCCATACATGTGTTGAGGTGGTGCATTGTAGGCTCAGGTTCTCCTTAAAGGTATAGAAATTTAAAACCATTGCCAGGAAAGGTTTCCAGAAGTTTCATCTACTGCCAGTGACAGGAGAGAGCAGGCCCCACGACTGAGGTCTTGCACCACTGTTAATTTTACATCAGCAGCATGATTTTAGTTAATGGTACGTGTTTTTCTCTGCTGAAAATGTTATTTCAGTTTATACTTCCACAAATGATGCCGTGAGAGATAGCCACTAATTGTGTAAATTCTTTTAATCTGATTCCAGACCTTTGCTCCTAACATGAATGTAGTGCTGGCTACACGGTGGTTCCAGTTAAAAGCTGTTTTTAACAGGAGGGGTTATAAAAACCTTTTATAATTTGCTGGGGAGTCCACATGTTTTTGGTCCTGGGTGCTGCTTCTTGTCTCTCTGAGTGTTGGAGAAACACAGCGATTTTTCAGCTGTGTCTTGCACGAGTACTCTGTGCAACACCATGAGTGCACTGGTATTTCTGTAGATGAGTTGATATGCATCACGGAAATAACTGTACACAAAAACTTATTTTTGAAAGTATGAAAAAATCAGGGAAAATGCATTTAGTCAGAGATCTTGAAACCACTGGGAACTGAATTTTAAGCATTCTAAAAATATTAATGACTGCATATCACTTTTTTTCACAGCCCTGAATATTTTTAGAGTAATTATTTCTCAAAATAACTATGGAGCTTCGGCAAAGGACCTCATCAAACAGTACATTCTTAATCATGGGCTGGAGGAGAAAACAGTGGAGGAAGAGAAGGATGAGTGGGAATAGTCTTTGATCTTGGGAAGTCTGGTTTTGTCCGTGCTGCCAGGCAGCATTCCAGGGGTGAGGGCTGGATCTCTGCAATGTCACTGCCCCCAGGCTGGTCCCTCAGTGTCCCCTCTGCCACTGCTCCCTCAAAATTTTATATTAAAAGCCTCTTTCTTAAAAAAAGAAAAAAAAAAAAAAAAACCAAAACCAACCAACCCCTCCTTTATTCCATCACACTAAAATTTCGTGTTCTGGAGGAAAAATAATACTTTTCTCCCCATTGGGAATTTATAGATTGTTTCTGCGTTCTGAGGTTTATCCAAGGTCTTACTGTAAATAATTCAGTCTTCTCTCAGTTGTATTAATTGCAATTTAAATATTTTTAATACCAAAATCAGATGCAGCAGAAATAATCTTTTCTTACTAAAGTCGATTAAAAAGTTCAATATTTTTTTCTAACAAAATCTAATAATATTGTTTTAGTTATCAGTATTAATTTTATGTACAAATTCAAAGGCAGATTGTCAAAATATAATTAGAAGGCCCTATGCAAGAAATTAAATACACTCTAGTAGCACAGATGAAAAAAGCATCTGTTTTGAAGTACTTTAATTAGAAATTAGAAGAGTAGAGTAGGGAAAATTAGATTTGTATGAGATGAAATCAAAAAAAGTATAAGAATCTTAGCTGCAAAGAACAGGAAAATACCTACAGAGCATGGAGGAAGCTGAGTGTTACCCAGGATTTATGGTGAATAATGTAAATAAACTGTAACCTTTGATTTCTAAAAATCTTTTCCTCTATGTTTTCTAGACATACTGGAAGTCATTATAGTTATATTCTTCTCAAACCCTAGTGGAAATGCCTGATTTTCCTAATGTGTTTCTCCCAGCTGGATGAATGCCTCTGGGTCTTCAGCTCACTTTCATTTTCAGGCTTCTGCAGTAGCTCAAGTTTTGAAGCATCTGTGGAGTTAAATTCATCCACATTCCAGTGTCCCCATTCCTGCAGTCAAATGAGTGGCTGGATAGGGCCTCTTTATTTCATCACCCGAAAATGCTGCTCCTAATTAAGGTCTCAATAGGTACATGTTCATTTGGCAGCTTCACACAAGGAATTTTTTAGAAGGCTGGGAGAGATATCAATATGGCCAATGATGTGTTGTCTTAAAGTAAGGGGGGAAATTAGCTTGTTTTATGTTTTTATCTTTCATATTAGTCGTGGATGGCTGGAAAAAAGGAAACCCCCCCTGTAAATCCTGTTAGTTAAGGGTGTGCTATTGTCTGGGAAGGTTAGAAGCACAGTAATTAATGAGATTTCCAGTAGTCACAGTCTTAGTTAAATTGCATAAATTACGAGAATTATTTTGTTACTCTTCAGTATTTCCAATATTTCTCCTTCAAGTGACAGCTGCAAGCAACAATCGAAGAACTGGTTAATGGCAGAATTTTTTTTTTTTTTTTAATATTTTTTGGAAGAAAACTGGCCTGGTGAATGGAAGTTGAGAATTGCTCCTGTAATACCGTGGAAAACGTGCATTGGCATTTGTAATTAATCTCGTCCTTCCAAACACATTGGACTCAACTCTGTGCAGTTCCACTGCATGTCAGTGCACAATGTCTGAAGTTTCACAAATCTCCACATAAATTTGATGGGTTTGAATTGTGTGATTCACAAATCCTGACAGCTTCAAGTATGTCAGTGTATGTGTATGTACAATTCCGTGTGTGTATGTACAGATATGTGCACATCTCTCTGCAAAACCAGATGTGTCATATCCCACTTTTCCTGGTGGACTGTATTCCAGAACTGCAGAAGTTTCTCTTTCCTGGTGTGAAAGTACAGTTGTTTCTATCTCTGATCAATGTCCAATCTGTATTCAGTTAAGACTGCTAAAATATAATTTTAAGAAGAACTGAGGTGTGTTATTTAAGTTCATTTAAAAGAAAAAAAAGGAAATAACCTTAAACTTGTGTCATTGGTTCAAAACGAGCATTGTGAAAGTGTCGGTTTAAATGGATTTGGTTATTGCTTTTACTTTTATTCCTTTGGGGAAAAAAAAAAAAAAGATTTTGTTTTATCTGGTTTTTTTCTTAATACTGAACCCAGCTTATTTACTGGAAAGTAGCTTTTATTTGTGCATTTCTCTGAACAAAAATTACTGACTTTAGCTGGGTCAGTGATCACTTAGTGATGATAGGAGTGATGTAACCGAGGCCATACCTGTCCTGGGAATGATGGAATGATTTTCCTGCAGTGTTGGCTCGAGGAGCCTCATCCCAGGCAGGAGCAGGGAGCTGAGGAGGCAGCAGCCGGGTGGGGAGGGTGGCTGGGAGCTGCCCTGGGCAGCAGATGTTGGGACAAACAGGGTGAGAGGGAGAGAGAGCAGCTGGGCGAGGCCCTGGGGCTCCCGGTTCCCCGCGGGATCACGGCGGTGTTGGTTTCGGGGGCATGCCTGTGTTTTGCTTTTTCCAATGTCAAACTGTGCTTATTTGGGCTCTTTCTGCTTTGAAGTCAAAGGACAAAAAGTGCCCCTGGTTCGCTCTGGTTGTGACTTTATTTCTGTTTTGAGATGAAAACTGAGGTTTAGTTGAAGTGTTCCAAAACCAGATACCACTCTCTCTCTCTTTCTTGTAGGCAGGGTGCTGCTGTGCCAGGCAAACCAGGAGGGATCTCCCGTGTACAGTGCCCCCAGTTCACTAGTATACACATCCACAAGTAAGCTAGTGTTATGGCTCGTTTTTCTGTTCTGTTTTGTGACAAAAACACATGAATGTGAATTAAAGCCCCCTAAAGATGTCAACTTTCCCAACAGCTCTTGTTAAGGTAAATGTGGTGTTTATAAACATAATGTAAGTAACGTCAACAGATAATACAGTGTTTTCAGTTGCATCTTTGTACTCAAAGTATATTTTATTTTTTTAAAAAATGCCTATATTGCAATGTTGTACGTAAATAGTCAAAAGTTCTCCAGTAACAGTGACAGTTTTTGGAATCCAGTACTGTTGCGTGCTCTGCATTTTGTCTAGAAATGGATGTGTTTCCTCTTGTGTCCTGCTCACAACTGTGGTTTAATACACAAAACATCTTTTATCACGCCACCATTTGATTGGGTCAGGAAGCAAATAGATATGAAGTCTTTTTTTTACTAAAGGAACAGCCTGTATGAAAGGGGGTATTTTGAGTCATGAAAAGCTGCCCTGATAAAAAGAGCAGAGACAAGCTGGCATGATGGGTGCTGCCATCAGCCGTTTTTCTGTACAAAACTTTGGAGTCGAGATGTGTCCTCTGAAATTCTGAGCAGAAACCTCTTCTGAGAGTGTTTTTGATTGGATTGGGGGTACCACTGGTGCCCATTCTGGCATCCAGTGGGATGAGAAGCCTGGAGCTGAATGCAGGAGCAGCAACTTGGCTCTGTGTTCTTTGTAGTCCTCTGTAAAGAAAATGCATGGTCTGATTTAACAACTATCAGACATGCTCTTTATGAAGATGGTATTCAATCTAGAGTGAAACTCTGCTCTCTTAGAGCTTATCTAGACCACTAAAATGATTATTTTTTCAATTAAAACCAGGGATGAGGACGAAAGAGTTCCACAGTGATCATCTCTACGGTCATGTAATTCTCATATGTCAAATGCTGCCATTGGCATCCCTAGAGCTGCTGCTTTTCCAGGATACATGTGGGATCCCCTTTAAATCCTGTATAAACTGCAGTATACGTGTGGGATCCCCTTTAAATCGGGAGTCTGGAGTGTACAAATGCATAGTAAACTACCCAAATGTATCAAGTGTTTTAAATTGCAGATTAAATTGTCAGTTAAGTCTGCATTTGCTTCCAGGTGCTCCAAGAATATTTTCTAGTATGTCACCTTTCCCTAGCAGTGGCTTTGTTTTTTTTTTATTTCTTGTAGTAACACAGACACATGAAGTACTTACTGTTTAAATTAATGCTCCCTTTTCGACATTTTTAGTGCACTCCTCCTTTTTGACTGAATTTTTTTTCCATAGAAAACTATCCAAACATTTCACTCATCTCAGTATTAGGGAGCTTCTTTTAGAGAAGAGGGGGCAGTGTTTGTTATAATTTTCTGAAAATTGCTCTTCTTTGAAAGCTTTCCATAAGTTTACCCTGTTGCTGCTCTTGCCTCCCTGGGTTGTACCCCAGGAATTTTATTTCTGGCATTGCTGCTTCCATCAGATGATATTTCTGCTAATATTGAATCCCTCAAGAGTCACTGTGAGCAAGCTGAGCTCTGGACTTCACTGTTTCCATTATGTCTCCTGAGTCAATCCCGTTGAAAAATCTTATTTTGCAGTGGTGCTCCTTGAATAATGATATCCTAACAAACACCTGTTTGTTTTCAATTATGCCAAATACTTACGTAAACAGGCTTTGCCTATCTGCCTCCCACGGGGCAATGTGTAATACACGGTTTCATAACAGACATTGCTGCTAGCCCTTGCAGTAGAAATTATTACACTTTTGTTGAATCTGTGTGTCTGCAAGTCATGGTTTTTCTTTTGTTATGTATAGAATTTCCTCTTGCCAAAATGCAGTCTCCCCTACAGGGTCACAGCTCCTAATAACACAAAATTACTACAATTACTAAATATTGTAATTAGGTTTTTTATTCCTTCTTATTACAAAACTTTCAATAAAGATGTAAAATAGCTTCATTTTTATAGGAAACTCCACTAGAAGTGACTAGAAATGAAGGTTGACTTTCATCTCATTTCTTTTATTAGTTTAAAGACCTTCTATATTCTATTTTTATGCACATTTGTAATATCGAAATTATAACTGATAAGTCAACATTAGTGTCTAGGAGATGAATACTTGTACTATTATCATTCCATGTAGACAACAATATTGCAGCCTTCCCTTTTGAAATAATTTGTTAATCATTTATTCTGTTACTGCTGATATGGCAACTGTGTGATATTTGAGAACTGCTTACAATGTAAGAATTAAGCGTTTTTCAATTTGTAATTGTTCTAACAGAAGGGAAAGAGTCTGCTGAGATTTTTCTGAAGCTATCTGAGATATTTGATGTTCTCTAAGTGCGAATGGCATTTAGGAACTTTCAGATATTTGGAAGAGGACAGTCCCCATTTTTCAAAGCGGTGTCTGACTTGACTGTTCGTCTTTTGCTCCTGAGTTATAAGGCATGAAGGGCCGGACCATGGTTCTAAGATGTATTTGTGTGAATTTGGCTAGCTTGATTTCTCACTGAACCTTTTGGTTTGTAGCTGTACTGGCCACTGCTGGTCTCTGATGCCTCTGAACACTTTTACCCATTTTCTCTCCAGAAAGCAGACTGCAATTCTTGGAGCTACTCTTTCCCTTCTGATATTGTATTTCTCCAGGATATATTTTATGTATCACCCTGTACGTTTCCCAGCACAATGATTAGTTACACCTCTGAATATGTCAGGAGATGGAAACATGGCTCTGCTTCCTCCCATCACTTCTGGCCCTTCGCATAATGCAGAAAGAAATGAGCTGTTTCTCCTGCAAGCAGTGGAACAAATCAGCAGCAATAGTCTCTCATGCCTCATCTGTTCTCTTATGCTGAAGCCGAAGATGGGACCTGGATCAGTTTTTCATTTGCACATCAGTTCCTGGAATAGATAATTTGTTATGTAGAGAGCAGAGTTTCAGCTTGCCAATGTGCTCCCATCCCTGCGTGGGACAGGTCCTTTGGCTTGCAGGGACCACCATGGCCAGGAAATCAGGGCAGGAATCATTGGCTGCTGTAGATTCCCACAGGATTGGCCTCTCCAGGGCAGGACTGATTCAACAGATTTCAGTTAAATCCTTCATCATTTCCTTAATGTAGGATGTAGACAAGTATTGGAAGGAGTTATATCCAGCCAGGAATGATTGGACTTGTCCAAATCCCAGTGAGTCAGCACTCACTGGAATCTTCCCAGAGGCCCAGGATATCTCACTGAAACTTAGTCATGAAACAGTTTGGCTGCACATAACTGACAGTCTCTTTTTGGCCTCACTTCTTTAGAATAGTTGCTTCCACAGGAAATACTAAAATCCTGAAGAAATGTGTATCTCCTGGTAAATAAGAAATGTATCGAGAATAATTTTGGAACTTTCCTGAACTGAAGCCACACATGAGTAGGATCTGTGAGAATATTAAGACCCTGCTGGACAAAAGGAAGATTCAAAAGAAGGAAAAAGTTCTGTACCTGAATATCTGTACCCCTGTTCTGCCAAGGACAGTAGCGCAGCTGGGTATGTATGGTTATGTTTGAGTTGTTGAGTGTGTAGCTACAAGTGGTATTTTCTGATACTGCAGGGACCTTTCACCGTTAGCTACATGAGTAGCTCACATGTATGGTAAAATATTTCAAGTTTCTACATGCCTTTGTTCAGAACGATGTGCGGATGAGCACCTCTATTTCCCACACGCCCATGAAAGAGAATTTTTCCTTGACTTCATTGAGTGCATTTTAAACTGAAGTCAATTTTGGCTTAGATTTCCTAAATGTTGGAGTTGTTTCATCTTCAGTAAGCCTGCTTATCAGCTCCTAAATAAATCTTTCATACTGCAATCAAGTGATAGAATTAAAAGAAGAAAAATATGAAAATGCAGAAATCCGATATTAATTCGTTTTATTTTATCATACTCAAGGGCAAATGAAGTTGATGGCCCATTTTTTAATTGATATATTGATTACAGTTTTGGAAGAAGTGGCGGTGGAATTCAGCAAAAATGATTGAGGTGGTACAAATGCTTATAAATCTGTCCCACATTGTTCGTGTTCTTTAATTGTAATTGTCTAATAAAACTTCCATCGGTTTCTGTAATTAACCTAATGGTCTAAATGAATTTCCAGATCACTGGTTATTCATTTCAATATAGAAAATGCCATTACATTGAGCTTAATTAATACTAAGTAAGTTCACAGTCCATTGTACCATTAGAATAGAATTTTATTGTTTTAACTGTTTAAATTATGAATATTATTTCCTCTCATCTTGTTTGTCCCATTTATGGACTTGAGCGTTCATTTTCTATTCATACTAAAATAGCATAAACCCCTTAAAATTAAAATATTTAAAACCCAATGCTCTTCAGGCGCACATCCTCAAAATACCAGTGTAGATGGGTTTTTTTGTATTTATTGTTTCAACTATTTTTAAACAGAATTCAGTTAGTGCCAAACTCATAATCCCACGATATGCCCTAGAACATCTTATTTGTCTTGATATTCCTTTCACAGAAGTACATGTGACAGATAAGCACTCACCAGAGGATACTTTAGCTTTGCGTCAGACAGATATTAAAACAATAAACTATGTTGCCCTGGGATTTTAGCTTATGAGCGACCGAGAAACAACAAGGCAAAGACGAGATGTTTTTGAAAGGTGGGAAGGCAGTTCTTTTGGAGAATTCCCTGGAAACCTTTGGTCCAGTAATATTTTTGACAAGAAATATTTTTAACACTAGAGTTTTTCTACGAGCAAATCAGGAAAATGCGCTCCATTCCTTCAGAGCAGGATATGTTCCTCAATTATCCCAATATTCCTACTAATCCATGCGTTATGTGCTGGGAGAGGAGGAAAATCTATGGCACAAGTATAAAGTATGGATTTCATGATGTGGGAATTTTGGGTTTTTTATATATGTTCTCTATTAAAAATATCAGCACTTAGATGCAACAGACATATGTACTAGTTTTAAAAAGGTTTTCTTTTTTTTTCCCTGAGAGTGTTTTGTTTTGTTTTAATTCATAGATGGAGGTTAGTTCAGGACCTTGTTTATAGAATAAACTTGAAAAATCATAAATACACATTTTGTATTTATAAAGACCCATCCAACAGTTGGATTGAATGTATTTAAGGACTCATTGTGCTACAGAAGTGGAAATTAAGTCAAGCCTGTCTATGCAGTACATCCTTGCTTTCGAAGTAGGTTACTTGGCTTAGGCATATTAGTAAATCACCTAAAAGATGCTGTGTGAATCTCTTTTCACGTCTCTTGTTTCGCTGAAGACATTCCAGGTGTTATTTTTCTGTGGCATTACTAATGGATTGAAGGAAGACCTTTGACATCTCTATTATGTTCTGCGATGTTTTCAATACCAAGAAAATTACACAGGGAAAACAGAAATTTTTCAAAAGGTGATTGAAAGCGCGCTTCTGAGCCAGATCATTAGCGGAAGCATTCGGTTTAGAGACCTTGATTCCGTTGATTTTGTCAGGTTTAATCTGTTGCACACATGTAATTACCTGAAAATTATACTGGAATGACGGGAGTTTGCTGACACTCCAAGCGATGGAGCTGCTCCTGGCACTTGGTGTATCCTTCTCTGGGTTTTGTATGTAAGTCAGGACTGACCACATTCAATCCAAATGGACATAAATTGCAATGCCATCAGTGATTCATTTGTTCTGATTTTTGTTCTGATCTTATTGTAGTTTTTTTTAATTCAGCTCTTTGGTAAGCTTGCCATTTTGAATTAGAATATGGGTCAGGAACAGTTTAAAAAAATTATTATTTGTATGGTATAAATAATTTGCCAGCACCACAGAATTTCTGAATTGGACGTAAAAAAGGTTCTGCAAACTAAATTTTCAATTGGTCTGTTTTCTCTTAAGCTATATTGGAATGGCAGATCACTTCATCACCAACAAAATATGGATCAGTGAATTGTATTTACACGTTGTTGGTTTTGTCTGCTTTCTATGCTTTGTAGGAAACGAGAGAGGCACCCCCTGCAAAGGAGGCTGTGACTGAGCCAAATTAACCATGGTAGGGCTGCAAGTCTTGACTGAGGGTGCACAAATCCTGCCAAGGTGAAATGTCCGTACATCTGAGTGGAGCAATCACATATGTAATTTCCAGGCTAAAAAAACCTTGTTACTGAACATTTAGGAGTCAAACGATCTTTTGATGTGCTTCCTGAATTAATTGCCCTTAATTACGAAGAAAATCACCTGGTAGTAACCAGGAGAAATGTGCCAAGTGCCCTTCTTGTTGCTGTTAAATACAGTGGGCTTAAGTAAAAGCTTAAATATAGAAGATACCCATAGTAAATAGGAAGGGAATGGCTTTCCATAGTTCCCTCCTTAATGTATAGAAGTGTAGAAAAATATTGACGTCATCTCATGTTGAAATGTCTTGAGAAGGTTTTTAAACACTGTTCTGGCCCATTATGTTGGGCCTTGCTTTGATGCAGGGTAACACTGCTGATTGTCAAGTCAGATAGTTATATAGTAGAAAATTAACAAAATTGAGTAAAACTTTATTTGTATGTATTACATTATATTCTTGATTTAAGTATCATCCTAATTTTAACTGTAAAGTGAACCTCTTAGGATTTTTTTTTTTTT
>VZRN01011461.1:1760570-1783768 GCA_013397935.1 Dasyornis broadbenti
TTTTTTAATATTGCCATTTGCTTAGTTTTTCTAATTGCCATTTTTGCTATGAGAGAAATCTGGGGTGCTTCCCTCGGGACCATGGTTTTTGAGTATGTTTGCTTAAATAATGCCTTCAGATTTCGTTGTCAGAGACCTGCATTTGCGAAAACCAAGTAGCAAACTAAAGAACCAAGCAGGAGAATTAATAGTATTCATTTCTAGAAACTCTATAATCTTCTCTATTTCAGAAGATTGTTTGGGTTTTATGTATATTTTTGGGGGGAAGAAAGAAGAAACAAATTCTCCCGTAGCTCTGCAAAGGCTGACACAGAAAGGCTTTGCATGCTGCATGTAATACTTAAAAACCCTAACAACACTGGCAAAAGATTTTGAGCTTTTAAGAAACTGGGAAATCTGGAGAATCAGAAAACTTAGCAGATCCCAGGCCAGAGTAGTATTTTATCATAAAATTTAGAAGTTGATTTGCCGCTACCTCTCTGTAGAACAGCTGGATGTTTCTGGGAGGGCTCAGAAGGGTTGGCACAGGCAGGGAGTGGAGGTGATCTCTCTGCCCTCACTGAAATCCCGTTCAGCAGCTCCTTGGCTCCCTCTGGGGACGTCCCCTTGTGCGGGAGCTGCCAGCACAGCCCCTGTCCCCCTGCTCCCTTCCGGTAGGTGATGGGTGCCCTGCGCCAGTTCCCACAGTTTCTCAGGAAACCTTGGTCCCATTAAGCCAAAAGGAGCATTTTTTCCCAGAAAAATTTGCTAACCTCATCAGACGGCCTTTGGGCTGAATTTTCAGGGATATTTGAGACAGGCATTTGACCTTTCTGTAACAATGGGCAGTTGTTATCTCAGAGAAGTAAGATGTTCTAAAAACTAGTATACAAATGATGCCACAGAATCAGGTTATTTTGTAAAAGTGTATTGTATTGTTTTATTTGCGTGTTTTGCGTAGTTTAATAAGTAAAGCAGTATTTCCACTACTGGAGGAAGACACGGTTTTCTGAAGTTTGCCTGAGTTTCCTTTGGGCAAGGATGGTGTGCCACTGAAGTTATCCTACTGTTGCCATACTCTCAGTCCAGGCATTTGTACACGGCAGCGATGGAAGCAAGTTTAGAATGCCCTGCATTCATATTTCAATCAGAATTCTCCAGCTACCAAACGGATGCTGCAGCTAAAGAAAGTGGGCTCTCCATCTCTGCCTTGCGTGAAAATAAATTCCTGAATTCCGGCACAGCGTGCAGTTTGTAGTGAGATAACAATGTGGGCCACTCAGCTTCGTGATGTCATTAACATCACACCTTAGTTAAAGACAAAGTCATAAAGGTATAGAAGAAAACAATTTCCAACTCTGTGTGATACAGTTTTGAATTGGACAATACTTTTTTTGGTAGTACTTGCAAAATGAGTAAATGCTCCCTGACTAATAACTAACTTAAATGTGCCTTAATTTAAGAGGCCACACGTGGGTACTCTATGTGTATATGAGCGTGCTACACGCATTCTTATAATTAGTACAGTGACTCAGCAGAAAGAATTACATTTCCAAGTGTAGCACGTGTGTATTCTCATGTAATTAGACTGCAGCTTGAGAGGAACCCTTGGTAATCTAGGGCTCACCTTGCCAGAAAATATAATTTGAGAGCATAAAAGTTTTCAATTCCTAAGCCCTGTCTTAATTCAGGTAGGTCTTAGGTCAGATATTTCATTTTCTCCGTCCACCTGTGCTTTACAATAAGGCCCTGCTTTCTGAATTGCCCACTTCTGTAGTTCATGGATCAGTACAGGAGTTATCCATATCTCTGTGGCGCTGATCCACAGCTGGGATAACGACGCTTTATTCTGCCATAATTATTTTAATAATTAGATCTCATGTTGGTATCTTCACTGATACCAGAGCGTAACTTGGAATTTCTGTGTGATACTTTATTCTCTGCTCACCTATTCTGGACTGTGACCCATTGAAGAAGCAATAAGGAATTTCCATCAGAAAAAAATATCCTTAGTCAATCAAAATAAATTATGGGAACGTGGTTTTTGGTCACAATGTGAATAGAAGTCAAGGAAAATTACAGAGATAATAAAGAGATGACAGAGAATTAATCAGCTTGGAGAAGGAAGCAAACAACTTGGAATATCATTTGTTGATAAGAAAAATGGAAAAAGTTTTGAATGCTGTTTTGAAATTAATTTAGTGACAATTTCTCATTTTTCACTCAAGGAAGGAGCCCACCCTTACACCCAAGCAAGCAGTTTCATACTTGAGTATTTTCATTAAAAAAATAAAAAGACACTTATTTTCTGTAATGACAGATATAATTTTAATAATAAATTTACATTAAATTTCATCAGTGTTTACTTAGAAAATTTTTTTTCAAGAAAGAACCTGCATGTAGTTGCAAAATATAGAGCTGAAGTTTGCAATTTTTTTTTTTTTTTTTTTAATTTTCTTCTTTTTTATTAACTTTAGATCTTGATCTAACCTCTAGATCTTGTGGTCATAAGGCAGAATGAGTTATTGCGGTTCCTACTGAAAGGTGTCTTCTGCTGTGCCTCCCACTACTGGGGAGCAGCAGGCAGGCTCTGCTGGGTCTGAGGGAAGTTGTTGGGTGTAATCATATTTAAGGCCATTGTTTTCTCATAAATCAAAGAACAGCACGTGCTTTAAAATGTCATTTAAAAATGGAATTACTCTCCATGAGAGACACAGCACTAGCCCAATTATTAATGGATCCTTCACTTCTGAGTGAGACATTTCACTAATTCCTTGAGATAGCATCTTGTTTATTAGCTCATGGAAAGGACTTCACTTTCAGCGTCTGTGGCATCATCTCTAATGCCTTGAAATACGAGCAGGTGCAGCTTACTTATAGCTTTGTAAAATTAATTTCTGTGCCGTAAAGCCCCACTGGCACTGGAATGGGGAGTAAAGCTTGGTTTGTGTTACAATTCTGAATGCTGAAATGTAGAGTTTGGAAGTCTACACTGCACGGAGAGCTTAACCTCAACGTGGTACAGCAGGAGAGAGGAGTAAGATCTTTAATCTGTTGTCAAGAAAGCCCAGTGTCACTGTGACTCTGGTAGTAGAGCAGTAGTAGCTAGCAGGAGGAGTGAAACTCATGAGAAGCCTTTCTGTTTCAGCATCCTTTGCCTTAAATTCTTCACAAGTTTGGTGTGTGATGACTTTGTCTTCACATCTCCTCCCTGCTCCTTTCAGTTCTGATGAAGCTCACCGAGAATTAGCTCTCAGTCTGTATCTCCACCTCTGCTGTCTTTCTGGGGAAAGCAGGAGATGGCAATATGCTTTTTTTCTCTTTGAATAGAAGAGTTAAAAAACCCCCAAACCCAGCCCTAAATAGAATTGTGAATTTGTGGGGAGTGTGGAGGAGAAGTTACAGAGACTATTCTACAACTCTTCTCCTTGTTAAAATAAATATTCTCAAGTGCTACTTTCTAACTGATTCAAAATGAATATACAGCTTTATTTTCCCACCCTTATTCTGAATTTAAGGATGAAGGATGATTAGTATGAGCTACTCCATCTACTCTGATTGTTATGGGTTTTTCCCAATTTATTTAGTTGGGCTCACATAAACTTCCTCTTGCTTTGGACTCTGCGTATATGTGCAATTGTTGGAACAAAAAATGGGTTTTGCCAGCACATAGTGATTTATGTCTGCCAGCTTTGTTCTCTGCAGCAATGCCCTCAGTCAATTTCCCAAAGCAGACAATGTAACTTGTCCATGGCAAAAATGTTGAAACTGGAAAGGCAAGAAACTGGAATTAGAGAACATTCTAAGACATTGAAACTGCCTCTTACAGGAGTTTCAGTTCTATGTTTACAAAAGTGAAAACTGTTATTAGAGTGTTAAAAAGTGTTCCTTTAGTTCTCAGCCTTTCCTTTAAATAAGGCTGTAGCTGCATCTCTTCTCTCATTTGTCTCATGGAGGCTTCACATAAAAGGTTTCACGAAGAAGGGGATTTCCCGAGCAAGAGCTGGACAGTGAGGACAGCGAGGGTGAGCCTCCCAGCACTCAGAAGACAGAGAACTTTTGTTCCTCAGCTGCGTTCTTGTAGCTGTGCTGAAGCTGTGCTGAACTGTGAGCTGTACCCATTCCTCTGTCGGGGAAGGAGATCAGGGCTGTGATGCCCATTTGCTCCCTCGAATCCCTCCCTCCACACCCTGGCTGTGCTGCCCTGGGCAGGACGGGTGTGGCTGAGGGCCAGGGATCCTCAGCCGCTGGGAAGTTGCTCAGCTCTGGTTTGTGCAATCAGGGGCTGTCTTTTTATGTCACTGATAGATTTTTCAACTCAATCATTTTGAATGATGAGGACAGAAAGATGATAATGAAGACAGATGTAGCTCTCCCAGGATATTATAAAGGTGGAATCTAAACTAGGAAAGGGTTTGTGTTAATGTAGTTACAAAAAGTGATTATAAGACACACAGACTTAAATAAAGGAGCTAAACCCATGAAAGTCAGATGTATAATACCTGATGAGGAAACAGGTTTCTATTTATAGAAAATAATTCTTGGAAATGATTGCCACCTATGACGTTATTTAGGTGCACATTTTCTTATTAAATCATGATTTCTCACTTCTCTGAGTTTCCCCTAGCACAATAAAGTAATAAAATACAACTGACTAAATTCCCCCAAATTTGTTGTTCTTTTTAATGCCTCCATGAAGCACATTAGCATATCCATTCCTTAGGTGAAGTAATTCAGATTTCAGTAGTGTGGCTGTTTGAAAACCCTGTGTTGTTTTACAAGGAGCCTAAGATTTACAAGTCTACCATGACAATTTTTTCAATATAGAGTGTAAAAGGAGCTATAGTAAGATGGGTTCCTGTGTGACGCCTTCAGTCTCTTCCCGTGCTCAAGACATACTCTTTGTTTTCTGCCTAGACCTTCAGAGAGAGAAAAGGGGATGATAAGCCAAGCAAATTACCCCTTGGAAAATTCTACACTGAAGGAAGGAAAAGCACGAGAGCAAAATACATTTCTTGGTGGTTTACACTTTGTCCTTCTGATGAAGGGTGCTCTTAGAAAATACATTTGACTCCACTGGTAAGATTAGGTCAGGAATCAATGAATGACAAGGACACTGAGTAGAAGAAATGTTCTCTGAAAAATCTCTGGAAGTGTGAAGAATTACTTTGCTTCAAACTTCAGGAGAGGCAGAAGGGTTTTTATTTAATATCACTATCATAATACAAGATCATAGGGAGGAAATAAGAAAGAATATCAGCTGATTTTTTTTTTTTTTTNTTTTTTTTTTTTTTGTAGTGCAAGTCCTGCTTGAGACTATTACACTCTTTTGCCTGGTTCTGTCACTTCATTTTAATATATTGACCACGTTTAATGATGGAGTTATGCACGTGTCTTATTTTAGAGATGGGTACATTTTTTCAGCATAGTATTTATGAAGTGGTTTCATAATTAGAACTCAAAATAAGTTTGTGTCTGTACATGACTGGAAGGAAGACTGAGGTGGATGAATGAACCTGTCCAACATCACAACCAGCTGCACTTAGGAATGAAAAATTTATCAGCCCCTATTCATCTTTGCTGTATATCCACAGATCACCAAGAGGAGGAATAAAAAGGGTTCCCTTTCTGACACGTGCTCTCTCAAAAACATTATTTTCTGAATAACGACATATATATATATAAAATAGTATATATAGGATATTTTACATACAGTGATGGGTTGGCCTCGGGTGGCTGCCAGACCCTCACCCTGCTGTGCTTTCATTCCCCCTCCTCAGGAGTACAGGGGGAGAGGGGAGGATGGAAAAGCTCTTGGCTTAAAATAAAGACAGGGACGTTTCTTCCCAATTACCATCATGGGCCAAACAGACTTGACTTGAAAAATGAATTTATTTCCTATTGAAGTGCAGTTAGATGGTTATAAACAGAGGGAGAACCTAAACCACCTTCTGCAGCTCCTCCCGTATCTCCTCCCAGCAGGAGGGGCACAGGGATATGAGGAACCCAGGGTTGTGGTTTTGGGGCCTTCATCTTCAGTAAACTCAGTATTCTTTGTTTGTCATCTCATCAAAGTCCTTCCATGCTGTCCCTGATTGTGTGCTCCTACCTCACAGTCGTGTGGAATGCTTTGTTTCTTACATGCGAACAGGTATGAGAAAAACACGGAATGTTTTAAAATAATCAGAATATCAAAACCAAAATGAAGTTACACTGCAATGTAGTTAATAAGCTCTCTGAAAGCTGCCTGGGTAGACCAGGTTTTGCATATTTTGCTCTTGCAGACATAATAAATAGGAAAATACATGACTAAAGGTCTGATCCTACTGAAAGAAATGGCAGACATTCTGATTTAAGTGGAGCTGAATTTTCACCCATTGTTATTCCATAGCAAACTTTTATCATCAGTGTGGTTTTATCCGTGTCGCTGTGTGCATATTATGATTTTCTCAAGTGATTCTGACTTAAGACGCATTCCAGCTCAGCCCTGTGGGGTTTGGTCATTGACCTCAATAGATCAGTTATATTTCTGACATGAAAATTCTTGTTGGAATTGCAAAATGGCTTAGGCTAGCAACTCAGTAATAGCTATTATTCCTAGATAATAGTATTCCTAAATTGAAAATATTGTTGGAAACGAACCCTATTGTGTGCTCTCATATTTAGCTCTTGAAACAGCTTGGGTTGATTCTGATATTGGAAATAGACATTTTAAGTTGGAGAACTGCCAAATGGATGTAAAATTGCAGGGATTACCTAATGGGTGTAATTGGTAGGCCACTGTTGTGCAGTTCCAGTTTTATTTAGTGTAATCATCGAAGCCGTCTTTGTCGTACTGTGTCATTTATCCTGGAGGGTTGAGAATCTTTCAGTGTTTACGCTGATGATTTATCTTAGCTGAAAGGAGACAGTCTCTGAGCGAGCTGGTGACAACAACGTTACCACATTTTTTTGAGAGAAGAAGTAGTAATGTGTCCAACCAAAACAGGGGAGCTCAGAACCATTGGCATATTTGCCAAAGCCGTGAAATGCTCAAGTAGGGAAAGTTAATTTTTTTTTTTTTTTCATAAGAGCAGCGCCACGAAATTGTCAACAGACCTGCTGTCACTACTGGAAATGTGCATCAAGCCAACAATGCCTTACCTATGGATTCTCTCACCTCTGTGTACATTAAATATTGAGATTTGACCCAGTGGATAGAACATCGCCAGCATAATTATTTCACCCACTCCTCTCACCATTTCAACTTCGGCTGTGTTTTATTTGCCATCTAAATAATGAGAAGTAATCCTTTATTTCAGAGGGTCAGCATAATTGCAGGACAAGAAAGCAGTACTTCAAGAGTTAGGTTTTTGTTAAGGTATTGAAACTGAGTGTAGGATTTGCCCTCTGAAAATTTTAATAGAAACAAAAAAAAAAAATGCTGCCAATATTTTGTGCTTTCTTAAAACTGAAAAAAGGGGAAGAAAAAAAATCCCCTAAACCTTATCAAAAGTCTTTTGCAATCCTGCCGTGCTTTGCCTCCCTTTGACTAAGCATTTGGCGTCCTTGATGAGATGATGTATTTGGTACAGGTTCACTTCTGATAATTACTCCCAACCTCCTTAACCAATGTGAAGAGTGCCTTCCTTCCCCCCTCCCCTCTGTTCTTGTGAGACACTAACCTCAGCTGTGCAGGGGTTGGTGGCATTTGCATGTGGAAATGCACTAATATGGATGTTTTTCTTTGTGTGTGCATCCTTGCAGTGTTGTATACCAGGATGGATTTTATGGTGCAGACATTTATGTAAGTATTCATTGATGTGCATGCTGTCCTTGTACATTACCAGAGTCATTCTTTTTACAAGTTTGCTGCCTAGCTTGACTCTGTTTTGTCTATTTACCATCCCTTGCCTGTCAGAAAGAATTGAGAAGAATATCTCTCACATTGGAAGACCTTTCTGTTCATTACATCTATCATTGTTCAGTGGAGCTGAATTAACTCTTCAATCAAATGCTGAATGAATGCAAAAAGATGTGAAAAATGTGTGTGCGTGTGTGGAGGGGCGTCTCCCTTCCTAATTGAAGTTCAAAGGAAAAATAAAGCAAAGCAGAAACATTCTTTTGCAAATCCCAACAAGCTCTTAAAAAAAAAAAAAAAAAAAGTCAAGGCAAGCTGAATATTGTTAATACTTGAAGTGTGACAGTACTTCGTGGAGAGACACAGGCTTCCCAAATCCAGCCAACACTGGGTATCTGTAGGTGCCATGGTGATGGCAGCGCTCAATGGCACAGTAGGGTTAAGAGACAGCAATGTATTGTCTGCAAGCTGAGTAGAATTGCAGCTGCACTTCTAAAATCCACTCATTTCAGCTTAAAGGAGATGGGTAGGGGCTGCTCCACGATACAAGTGGGTTCTTTACTAGGAAAGATCTGTAGTCCTGGATCCATCATCATCTACACACCTAATTGTTCACCAGTTTCCTTTTAAATTATATTTTTACAATTCTTTTTTTGCTATTTTTTTCAAGTTTCATACATTGTTTTTTTACCAACCTTTTATCATGAATGTATCCAAAGAGGTCCGAGGATGCAAGAGGTTTCAGGGGCTTGAGGCTGAATTTCACTCTTCTGAAATAATTAATTCTTACACCTTATGTGTAGATCTAAAATATTTCACTGGTAGTAAGCAATATTTTGTTGTTATTTTAATAAGGCAGTCTGGTCCTAAGGTATTGGTATCATCTTTGTTTCAGCAGACAACTTTCTGTAACCTACTTGTACTGTCTCAGCTGAGATAAAATGAGAGGGATGAGTTGAAATTTGTATGAATATTAAAAACTAAATAGGCAATGCTAGGAAACACCCCCTGTTCATTATCAGCAATCTTCTAGAAGTATTCCCAAGGGAACAGATTTTTATTAGTAAGCTTTATACAGAGAAGGAAAACAACTTGAATTTATGGATGAAGTAGGTTTTGTTTTTCTGATGGAGGTGGAAAGGCTGATCCATATCTGAAAATTTATTTGTGCAGTTTAAAATCATCTTTACAATAAATTAGCGAGGGTTAAAGTCCTCTCAAGCCAAACAAGTGGCTCTAATCTCACCCAAACACTTTGCTGCCGTTTTTGAGCTGTATAGAATAAACATTACAGTGCGGAATTTCAAGTTCCAATTTTCATATTCCTTCAAACTGTCAAGGGTTCAACATCCATTTTGCTCAGTTTGCCAGCCCAAAAATGGGCAGGGCAACAAGACATCTGTCTCAGGAGGGCTCAGTGTGAGTTCCCATTTTGGTGGGAGCTAAATGTTGCTGGGGCAGTTTGTAGGTTTGGAACCCACTGCTGCTGAAAGCCAGGAATATCTCTTTGCTGACTGGCAATATTATTTTTAGGTGGCCTCACACCTTCTCAGACCTGAACATTTTGTTTCCAAATGGAGAGATTTCAATGAGAAAGATACTGAACAAATCACTAATTTCTCGTATAGCCTCAATTTCGTTATCTGAAATAGCTCTGTGCATTAGAAAATGGAATAACTACACCGGTTTTCACTCACTTGCAGGTTCATATTTCTGATTGCATATCTTAGTTCTCTTAATGCAACAGAATGTTTGTCTTTATAGCAGATGACAGAATTAAAACACTCTTCTGGAAATCTAATTTCTTTATAATATACGAATATTTTTATTTTATAAATAATTTTTCTTTGCATTTGTGCATTCTTGCATATAAAGCATTTGCAGGGGAGGGAGAGAGAGATAGAAAGAACTGGCATAAATTAAATGAAACCTTAAAATTCACAGCGTATTAGTTCTTAGTGTAGCAGTTTGCAGCAGACCAAGTTATTTATTAAATCCCAATTGTTTATGACATAGTTCTACTCAGCTTTTCATTTTAAGTGCAAAGCTGAAGCTCTGTGAAATGACAAATGCTCTGTGAAACAGGAGAAAAAAACATTTAAACAATGTAGGGCTTAATAGCAGATTGGAGAGAAAGGAACCTTGGAAATACCACAGAAGGCAAAACAAGAGGCACACAGTGGTGCAAAGCCAGATCAAAACGTGCATTTTGGGTACATCAGAGAGGGTTTCATCCTGCTCTGACCACATCAACAACGGCAATATGGACTCTGCTATTCTTTGCATAGTTAGGGATCAGCATGGTGAGAAAACCCATAAATTTATGGGAAAGGAACGGGGGGAGACACAAAAAGGTACTGGTTGGGCCAAACGTGCAGGGTGAACCAGGAACAGCAAATATCCAGAGCTGCTCGATACTAACCAGTGGAGCAGAAGCGATTACCAGTATAAAAATAGGTGGAAAATACAGTCTGAAGTGAAAAATCAACAGCCATGATTCTAGATGTAATATAATATATTCTGTATTTCATATAATTCTATATGGAATGCAATAATCCTTCTGAAATAGCTGAGCTATTGAATTCCCTTTTAAATGTGCCTTTGAGTAGGAAAAATAAAGGAGATTATTAGGAAGTAAGGAAGACCTTTTAAAATTAAGTATTGATTCAGTAAGAGAAAAAGTCATTAAAAGAGAATTAAAGTTGCCTGCCAGCAAATATAGAAGTTCTTAGATGAAGATTGACACCTGTGAAAATAGGAAAATACACTCCACAAAATGAAGCAAAAAATAGTAACAGTCTCAGAAATATGCAGTTGGAATAATAGCTCTGCACTTTTGCTCTGCTTTATCTTAAATCTGTTCCTTTTTTTTTATTATTACCATTGTCATAAAGAATGTTTTCAGAATATGTCAGTCATCAATCCTCACCTAAAATGTGGGAAGGCTCAGAAACACGAGAACCTTCCAAAGGCTGTCACCAGCAGCTCCAGAAGTCCCTGGGTAATGGTTTAACCATGGCCATTAGTCAGTGTTACTGCCCAGAGCAAGGATTTCTAAACTTCCCAGGATTCTGGACCTGTCATACTGCAGCTGGAGAGAATCCATGGTAAAATATACATCTGTAGGTTTAAGGTTTAAGCCTTTTTTTTTTTTTTCTTTTCTTTTTTTTAAGCTGTTGGGCAAGAATAAGGCAGATTTTTGTGGTCAGGGGTATGGAATGAGGCTATTTCCCAATAGCTGTTGCCATCACCTTTAGCTCAAAGCCAGGATGGAATCGGGGATGGAGGATATATTTGTTTCCCAAGGGAAAAGCAGAGGTAATTATCTAAGCAACATTCCCCTGAGCCCACGTGGAAGCCCCTCGAGGCCATCAGGTCCCCTGAAAGGCACTGTTCTGGTGTGAAAAACAAGGATATGCAGATAGCACTGAAGTTTTTCTTTCAAGAACCAAGGATTTTTTGTGTTTTGCAAATGGAAGGGCGTGCCATTTCCTGTGACTCACAGAAACAGAGCAAGAAGTGGAGAAATTACTTTTCCAAGGGCAAAGAAAAGGTCCCCAGGGAGCAGTGGGTTGTTCTTTCCAGTGCTCCGTGTGCTGGAGCACTCCACGATACCCTTTTAAAAGTTTGCATGTGTAGGGATGAAATGTCTTGTCATCTCATCTTTAGTTGTGCTATAAACTGCACTCACAAAGGTACCAGACCAGTCCTGGTGGTTGTATTTGTCAGAAATATCCCGAAGCTTTCTCCCAGGCCTGTTCCAGAATTTGAGGCAGCACAAATTGGTGCTGGATCGTTTGTTTCTTTTTAAATCTCCCAGTGAAAGTTTTACTCCGTGGGCAGAACAAATGCTGTTTAAATCTCAACAGCGTGTGAGTGGAGGAAAAGGAACTGACAACTTCTATATCCTGCAGCTCTGGGTGTTATTCATGTAATTTTTAATACCATTCTTCTATTTGTAGTTAATATGGCAGGCCTAATTCTCAATCCTAGAGAAAGTTTGGAACCTTGACTACTTTATGTTCACAAAATACTGTGAGATCCTTGAGTAAAAGGAAGTATAGGAAGTATAAATTGAGGAAAATTAACTCTCAACATTCAGATGAAATATTAAATATGTAGCTAATAAAAAAAATTTCTCATCGTTTAAAGTCACTTTGTGTATCTACAGTAAAGACTGTCAGTACATCTGAGATCATGAAAAAATGTAATTTAGCTATTTTATGAGGAGGTGCACACATGTATATGTGGTTTTGTAATCTCTAGATTCTGTCTGAGTAAGTTTTTCATGGAAATTAGACTTACTGCAGATATAGCCACTTTATTTAAAAATTCAGTTGTATTTCATTTTCTGTTCACTTCCATTTTATCATATCTTATCCAAGATGTGTGTGATTTCCTTCTAAAATTGATAGATATTTCTCTATAAAAATCAGTGACCGGTCTCTGAGAGATCCCACTGCCCTTCTTCTGTTTGCCTGAGCCACAGAGATGTATAAAACACTGAGAGGAGAATTCTGACGAATCGCTCCGGGGAATTGGCTAAACTCCTTCCTCACATCTTTCTTTGCATCCTTCCTTCCTCATTCAAATCATTCCATTTCTGTTTCTTTATAGAGCAGTGTTGCAGGAGCCTGTGTATGGCAATAAGGTACCACAGGTATGACACCCACTGATGGCAAAAACCTCCCCCTGCTGAACGTAGACTCGTGTGAAATCATGCTGATACTCAAATAATTATGTGAGAAAATGGATTCTGTGCGTGCAAATGGCAAACACAGTCCGCCAGTTGCACTTTGTTTTCCAGATTCAGTCACAAAGTCCCAGATAGTGACACTGTTCTGAATTTTTAAAACAACTTAAGCTGCTGTAACACTGTTTTATCATTGTTCTGGAAGTAGCAAATATGGGAGCACAGATAAGGCAGTAGACAATTTTTCATTAAAGTATCTGAATTTATTATTTTAGCTGAATTTTCAAAATTATAATCCAAAGCATAACAGTCAGGTACTTTCTGCCTGAATGTAAAGATAAAGGGGAAAAAAGAATTCCTAAAACATTTCTAATGCATAGGAACTGAAAATTGTTATTTATTTTTATGTAATTATTGCATAATTTTGTTCTAAGTATTTTGTTTTGCAGTATAGTCTAAGGCCTGAGGATAAACATATAATGTTACTCACGAGATGTATATGTAGTGAAGATTACTGTTGTAGCCTTCATCTAAGGTATCAGCCAAGTTCAAAATTAGAGAAAAAATGTCAAGTAGAACTTGTCACAGGAGTTGAGTTCAGGGGTTGGAAACAGATTCCCACCCCAATTCCCAATGTAAAGTGTACCTCCAAGTATTTTCTTCCTGCAGTAATTAAAAATCAGGTGAAGTCGCTGAAGTAAAACAATGAGGAAACTTAGTACAGCACCAAAACTGTGGAACACAACCCCCATGAAAATAATTTGCTTAAGCATATTTTAATGTGTAATTTATGATCATTTATTTTAAAATTATGAATTCATGACATGGGATGGTAGGGAATTAGGCTTTCCCTGATACCCAAACGCATCCTGCATTTTAGTTCTCCAGAGAATTCAGGCAAATTCAACATCTTCAATCTCTTTTTATTTGTATTGCTTTATACTCATTCTTGCCAGGGCTCTCATAAATGTCAGACTGATTGCTGAATCCAAAACATCTTAATAAAGTTCAGTGTTGAGCTTTATTGTTCGGCAGAAATTCTTTGAAAGCAAATCAAAATATAAGCACAAAAGGAATGTAGCTCTTACGTTTAGGGAGCAAGAAAGGGTTTGCCATCACAGACTGACCAATTTTTGGTGATAAACAAAGGAAAGGAAACCAATCCTCACAGAGCCAACCAGATCAGCTGGTGTGGGAACAGCCTGTCTCATTTTTGTCCCGTTCAGAACTGCTCGTGGTGGCCTGTTCTCCATTCCATGCAGTGCTGGGAATGTGCGCAGCTGGATTGACCTGGCCCTTGCTTCTAAGTCAGGGGTTTTAGGAGTGGGCAGCAGGACAAGCAAGGGAGATGGACACCCTGGTGAGCAGAGCCACGTCCGACTGCAGATGTGCCACACACAGCCAGGATCACCAAAACAAGTCCAACATCTTCCTCATAGCAGCACTCGGGGGGAAAAGAAAGAGAAAAAAGTAAAGGAAAAAAGAGGTGTCATATTCAGCCCTCAAAAACCAAGAGGGGAGAACAGATAAATCTGTATCATCTCTCACCTCTCTCTCTTTGGCAGAGGCCAGCCCAAGTGTGCAGTTTGGATTTATCTCTTCTCAGCTTCGCTGTTTATTGTCTCAGCTTGCCCCTGGTGCCATTGTTTGGTTTATGAAAATCAAATGATCCAAAATGAGAAGGTGTTTTGTCTCACTGCCTCTGTGTGTGCACAGAGGAGCAAAGGAGAGGGCACATGGGGTATCAGGAGATCCTGATTCCTTGTGCGACACAATGGCTGCTGGCAGGGAGCTGGCCAGGAGCGGGGAGGGACAGGTCCTGTTCTCTGTGGGAGCACTTGAAAAAAATCAGAAAGAATGTTCCTCAAGTAAGCTGACAGTTCAAAGCCTGGAGTTTCTAATGAGCTGTCAGTGCATGTAAAACTTGTGTTTATTCTTGGGGTGATGTGGCATTGTCAGCTGAACGATTGATTTCCAAACCCAGCCTGCTTCAAATCTTCAAACCCACAAAGGTTTACACATGTTAGGGATGAAAGCCATTCTGCCAAGCGAAGTGGTGGAAGGGGAAATAGCTTGTAAAAGTAGTTCAGACTGCTTTTCTGAAAAGAGTGAACCTTTGCAAAATCAAAATAGAAAACCCACAAAAGTTCCTGCAGTAAAAATGTGCTACTGTTACAGTAAAGGCTGACACATCGTGGCCTATTCTTCCTGCTTCAGCACAATATCTTGGGTGAATGCAGCCTTCCAAAAAAAAAAAAAAAAAATAGGGGGAAGAAAAAAAAATCGATCCATTAGAGTGAACACTTCAGCAAAAGAGTGAATTTTATTCAAAGCTGAGCGAGCTGATGGTGTCTTACTCAGCTCTTTCTCAAGGAGGGGGTAGGTGAGGAAGGCACCACGGCAGCCCCTGTCCCAGAGGGTGATGGGGGGAGAATTCTAATTGGGACGTAAATCGTGTTTGTGTTATCAGCGGGGCCTGGGCTGGCGCTGTTAATTGGCATGCTGAGATCATTTGGAAATGGTTGATATAACACCGTGGTCCATTGAACAGGAAGCTCTGCTGTTTTCACAGTTTGATAATCAATGCATCACTGCACTCAATTCCTTTCCAATGTGTGTTTGTTTGTCCTGTTTGCTTAATTGAACAGCTGGAATTACTGTTACATACAACTGAATGTTAATTCATGGAAGAAGAGAATTTTGCTTCTTCATTATAATTTTATGTATAAATTGGAAACCTATGCAACATTAAGTGTTAATTGAGTGCACAAACTCATAGGTTTAATCAACCAGGCAGGATAAATCATATTTTGTACAGAAAAAGAGTTGATTATTAGCTGAGTTTAAGTTCAGCTTTGCTGTGTGAATATGCATACACTTTGTTCAAAAGAAAAATTGCAACTTGAAAACTTGGAGAAGAGTACATTATTATCTTGTAAAAAAGCTTGCACTGATCAATACAGTTCATTGCTTTCTCCATTTCTCTGGGACAAATCTTAAAAATGTTGTGGTGCTAGATTTTTGCTTAAGATTCACCAAAATATTCCCTTCACATTTCACTGCAGTGTCTCCTATGCATTTAACTGAACTGCAGCATGCCTGTACCCTCTGAACTGTTGTTCAAATGTTGCAAAATGCGATTTAAGGTGCCACAGCAATGAGTTAGAGCGTGAGTTTGTGTTTCAGGGTGGTTATGCTGCCTACCGGTACGCCCAGCCTGCCACTGCCACTGCAGCTGCCTACAGTGACAGGTAAGACCTCCTTTCCTGCTCACAAGTACTTGACCAGTGGAAGTTGAAGATGATTCTATAAATCTGCCTTGTTGAAGTCTCATAACTGTCTTGTTGCTCTGCAGATAATTGTGATATCTAAAGCAGGCTGGTTTTTTATTATAATCCATGAATAGCCATAAATTGAGAGACTTTAGGCCTTAATTGAGAATCAGGCATGAGATGTGCACATTCCCAAGCTGTAGATCATCCAGTTAACGCCTGTGACCCTTGTACAATGTAGATAAATAAATGGACAGCTTCATGATGGTCTGCTGCTGAGGATCATTATTTGTCTTAGGAGTATTATTTCAGTTGATTTAGAACCTTGAACGTATTGAGTGCCCTCAATTCTCATTGACATTGTTTTAGTCAGTGGAAATTGAGAATGAGCTTGAACTATCCAATGCAAACCAGTAATTTTTTTTTTTCCATTTGCATTCTTCCCAGGCATTTGATTTTTTTCAATGCTGGGGAAAAAAAGAAAAAAAGAAGTTATTTTTCTTTTGCTCTATATTTTTATCCTCAAAATGTGACCCACATTTGGTGGAAACAGTATCAGGAATGAAAGATTATTAAAATCTGCACATTAAAAGACTTTTATCAACTAAGAGTGATGTCACATATATTAATGTGTCTTCTTGAAAGATGAATACTGGAACCCCTTGGAAGTCAATGTCTAAATTGCTCTTGACTTCAGTAGGAACAGGATTTTATCAAATTGCATAAAATTAGGTCTTTGCAGTGTGTGGGCATGATTTTGTAATGAGAAAATGAGAAAGAGGATTATCCTGTGTTTTCTTCATAAACTGTACCCTTAAAATCTATTCTATCTTTCATGTTTTTAAAGTGCTTGAGGAGTGTTCCCTTGCAAAGGGAGGGTGTATATCGTGACGGACACACATATAATTTGCTTCATGATGGCAGTGAGAAGTAAGGTCACACTTCTCAATACCTGATACATGAAAATTTTCCCTTGGAATCATGGAAATAATTTCTTGAGCCTTAAATACATTTTTGAAAAAAATTCTTTGAATGCTAAAATAGACTGTGTCCATAAATGCTTCTGGTTCTTAAAGAAATCAAGAGATTAAGAAATTCCAGTGCACAATTTCTTAGACTGAAGTGCTGTTCATGGATTCTGTATTTTTAGAACCAAGTCCCATGGTATGAATGTTACAATGCTATGCATGCATATTTGCCTTTCAAGTGCTTATTCTGGGTAATGAAGACATATTTTTTAAAGTTATGTGACTAAAGTAATTTGCATGTATGGCTGAGGCATGCTGTGTCAGACAGGTAAGCAAGCTACTTTCTATTGATTTTGGGTCAGTAATATCAACTTTTAGATCCGTGCTGTGTGCACTTTGTCGGCAATGTACTTTTTCTGCTTAGGGTAACCTGCACAGGTGAAGTGCTCCTCAGTAGTTTCATTTCATTTCCACAAAGGTTTGTTAGCATGTCGCAGCTCTAGGGTTTTTCTGTGAGCTTACAATGCAAAACAGCTCCTGCTTCTAAAAGCTTTACTAAACCAAAAGGATACAATTATAAAGAGCCTCCTGTGGGCAGTCAGGTTTTGCCAGCTCTCGCTCAGGTGTCCCTGGATCATTTTATAGGGTGTCTATTTCTATTAATCAAACCTATGCATTACATAGGGAAACTGAACAAAATCGAGCTGAGTTTTAAATGCTTTAATTATGAATTGATGTACCTTCTCATAAACCAGATCAAGTGCTGTGAGATAAAATATCAGTTGGTCACATGTTCTGCTATGGGCAGAGAGTCAACATCACAAAGAATTAATTATGCTGCCAAAAGGGTAAAAGATTTGTTTAGGAAGATAGTGCTCTTAAACGCTGTAAGGGAAGCTTGAGGTGGCATCAGTAGTAATGCAGTTGTTACAATCCTTAATTATTTTTTTGAAAAAATTGTCTGATTTTCAGATACACTTTGTGTATAATTAGAATTGCAATAACCTGTCTTTGCTTGAATAGTTTTAGATATCTTAAATGAATTTTATATCTTTTGGATTTTTTTTTTGTTTTTAATTCAGCTTCTCCTTTTAAACGTGGTTAACCCTCATCTTCGATCTGCTTCCCCCAAATGAATATGGTTTCTTGTCTTAATTACAAATCTCATAACTGAATTTCTTTATGATAGAATCCCAAAACTAGCATAGAGAACAAAACAAATAACAATCTGCTCAAACATTTCTTTGCATGTGGGAAACTATGTGCAAACATATATACCTCTGATTACTCACAACTACAGTTTCCTTAATTTGATTAACTTTTTGTTCATTTTAAAATGAATTTTATTTAGCTACTTTTGTGAAAATACTAGAATTGAAACTGCTGAAATACAGCTCAGTACAACTGTTTGTATCTTTTCTTCTCAGTGTAATTATCATCTGTTCTCCTCTAACGCTGCAGATTCCGTATCTCCTTATACACTTACTTAGTGTTCATATGAGCCCCTATTTAATTTAATTACACATGAACTGTATTTGCTGTTTGTGTAAAAAAATGATGCCCACAGAAATTAAGTGAGGACCACTGAGTATTTACTATTGAAGCAGTGACAAATCATGGAAATACTACTTCATGCTAATTTAAAAAAGAAGAAAAGCTTTATTTTTTTTTTGTTCACCACTCATATCCATTATGAATGGCAATGTTCCGTATTTGAAATGCTTCTTAAGTCAGGAGATGGAAAGAGGAAATCTTTAGATTGGAGACACGTTTTGGTAAATTACAAATAAAGGTTAACAGAAAGATTTGGGACTCCAGAATAAATAGACCAAGTCAATTGACAATGATCACTGTGAGAGGGCTCTCTTGAGAAGAAATGCAATGGTATCCTTGTTTGTCACAGCTGGAAATACTGCTGGAAACAGGCGAGGAACACATACAGGGGAGAATCAGGTGGCCAGGAGATATCATTAAACCAATCAATGCAAACCCCTAAGTGTTTGTCAAGACAGATCATGTACTCCTAAACCAAATTTCGCAACGGAGGTAGGCCTGGCAGATCTCCCCAGTCATTTCTTAGGATCATAAAACAGAAACAACAAAGAAACAGGCAGATTTTGTTTTATTTATGAAGCAATACAATCACTGGATACAACTTCCAAAAAATTCAGAATTCAATTTTTATATTGTGTGATCTATCATCATACTAAATTGCACTTACAGATTTGAAGGTCTTTGCAGAAGTAGATCAAAAAAATCATGTTTAACTTGCCAAGATTTAAAATATTTCTGATAAGTTTTCCAATTAGTGTAAGTGCTAAAAGGGGACCTACTGGGACCTATATTCTTCTCCAGTCTAGAACTTGCCTGGAACACTCTCTAAACTGAGCATATTTGGAAAAAAAAAAAAATGTAAGGATGTGCAAAAGACACTAAATCAGATGTCAATAAAATGTTTGTACAGGTTGCATTCACCTTTGACGCAATATTTACCAAAAAATAATAATAATTTTAAAAATAGTTGTTAGATTTCTGTCCAAGTCTGAAAGTAAGAGAAAACTAGCAAGGTCATCCAATTTTGTGTTCCTGAGGTAGAAGGAGTGGGAGCATGGCAGTGGGGCGTATTGTCATTTTGTCATTGCATGTTCACTCGGTGTTGCTGGTATGTCTGTAATGCTGCCCTGGGTTTGACAGATCCATCACATAGCTCAGTGAATGGCTTGCTTGAACTAAGCCTATGGGCAGACTTCTTCACCTTGATTGGCTATCGGTTTTGTGTTTTATGATTTGATTATTGCATCTTCGGGCGGAGTAAGAGCAATGTTCCTTTGGTGCACACGAGCCTTGTGAGCGACATTTGTGCAAGCGTGCCTGGGGCTGTGCCGCAGCAGAGCCCTGGCAGGAGGGAGGCAGAGCCACCCCACGAGTGCTGCTGCTCTCCCTGGGCAGGGCCAGGTGTGTTCATACGTGGATGGTGCCTATCCATGCATGCACACGCGGCCCCATCCATCACGCACACACACACACACGGACACGGCGATTCTGCTCTCGTTCCCTTCCTAGAACACAGGGCCAGATTTAAACCTCACTCCAAACTCTGGGAGCATTCCCTCTGACCTCTTTGTTGTCCAGATTAAATCCCTCATCACTGGAAGCTGATTTTTTTTTTTTCCTCCACTTTTTTTTTTTTTTTTTTTTTAAATAAAATAAGGCATATTCCAAAATATTTGGCACATAACTGTAGTATAAAATATGTTTTGGTTTTTCCCCTCCCACTATCGATTTGTGTTACATGTTCTGTGGTTATACTTAGGGTTTTATATGAAATTTGAAAGAGAAGGTTTTGCTATATGGAAATTATATATCTTCCAGATCTGACATCTTACTCCTGCTAAAATCCTGATATTCTAAAGGTTGACATGTTTAACGCCTGTGTGGACTATTCAGTTTGTCAAAGCTGTAGTGTCTACAGAGACAGAGTTTAATATATTTTCCAGTTCTCTTTAGGCAATTAGTTGAGAGTAATACTTGATATTTGTTGTGCTCAGGTTATCCTCAAATAGAATAGGTACAAATTTGATTTAATTGTAAACATGCTCATTAAAGGATGAAAACTTAGAATGAAGAGTGAAAAAACACAAAATATAAAATGTGAGCTTCTGTAGCTAGAGGGGGTTTTTTATTATATTATGGACTATAATATCTTCTATTTTATGATTAAACAATGAAAACCACTATAATTTTATTCAAATTATTTTCTCTTATTGAAGATTACTAGAGATATATACTAAAAATTAAGGTTTTGATTGCGTATAAAGCATAATAGCATCTTGAGCCAGAATTTAATTTTCCATTAAATAACTTTATAGAAGCATAAATATTTTAAAATCTAGTACTTCATCCATTTCATGATTGTACCTTCTAAGATTAAGGAAGAAAGAGCTTCAATACACAGTTTTAGTTTCTAAAGGAATCAGGTTGTAAGAGAAAAAAAAATTAGAATACAGTGATAACTTTTCAACTTCCAGCCGGAACCTTCAAACATTTTTGTATTTTTCTATACCAGTGGAATCTTGAGAAATGCAAAGGTTTGGGAGATGAGATGATCCATCAGGAAGAATATTCAAGGCTACTCAAATTTTGAAAAAGAAAAATACTCAGCACCTTGACTGGGTATAGAGGTTGTGTTTAGCTTTTCTAACAGCAGTAGTTGAGAATACATTTAAAACTTCATCTGCAAATGCTTGGGTCTGATGTGGTGATGCTTTATGGGTCTAGCTTTTTCCTGGATAATCCTGTATGGTAACTAAAGCTTCTTTATTCCTTATTAATGGAAATAAAAATCAAATTATTCACTTGGCTGTTACAGAGAGGTGATGGATTTGGCCATCCACCTATCAGAACTTCATGCCTGTATGATCTGTGGCATCAGAGGATCCCTGGCACCATGTTAATATTTCATAATCCATTTTCATCCCAGTTCATTCACACTTTGGGGATGACTGGAGTATATGACTCGTAATATAACCATGACAGTACCTTTCAGTGAAGGAGTTAGAAAGGAAAAGTGGGTGAATATGAATAAAAAAAAGGCTATAGGGAAAAGGTATCAAAAATTGAAATTCCATGAGCAGGGACTTTAATGTAGCACATTTTGACAAGAACCTCCTGAAATGAAAGTAAGTCATATGGAGCATTTTCCAATAATTTTAGGATGTTTTTTTCTAAAATATTGCAGATATGACATTTTTGGGGGAGACACAGTGAGCCACATTAATGTAGGAAAACATCGCAAACAATTACATTTCACAAAAACATCGTCTTCTACCAATTCTAGAAAGCTGCTTTGATATTTTAACGCACTCCTCTGCTTGGTGGAATCAACCTGTTTCCTGATATTTGACAGCTTGATTAATCTGTGTGTAGTTTGACTGTTCATGGAATATCCAGGGAACTCTTAAAACTCCTCCACTAGTTGAAAACAGCGGTGATACAGTAGTGAAAAATCTCACTGCTACTGCCCAGAATTATGTAAACACCAATTATTAAACTTTTATCGCATCGGAGCTGGTTTCCTTCTTACCCTGCTTCTACTTCTCTTACCTGTGACCTCCATTCTCAATCATTGCAATATTGAGGGATATTTTAGGAATCCCCACGGACAAGGAAAGGCTTGGCTATTAAAATATAAAATATAAAATATAAAATCTGGTTTGATATCCATGCTGGAGACCATGAGGAAAAGATTGGGAGAGATAAGGTAGATAAAGGTAGATAAAGCCTAGATTTCCATACCTGGCTTCCTGACGTGCTCCAAGCTTAAGGCGCTCAGTCCTTTTCTGCCAGTTTCTTCTTGAACATAGGGAGAGCTGTTAAATGCTTATCATGTTCCAAAAAAAGAAAAAAAGTCAGTGCACCCGTTCTGACATTTACATCTCAGCTTCAGTGTCCTCCCTTGGTTTTGTTCAATGCACCCAGCCTACATCTGGTTATGTAGCATGACTTTTAACTTGGGAGTTTCTTAATCTAGAGTAAAAGCTGACAATAAATAACTGCGATGATGAATATATTAATTTGGTGAATTTTCATACATTTACTCTAAAAGGAGTGGGGGAAAGGATTGGTTAACATGTTCAAAGTAGGGATTATTTCATTACTAGCTCATAAAAAGTTCTTTGCTCCTAGAGGCTATTGGAAGGAAGCGCGACTTTAGAATTTCTCAGTGTTGTACTCGGCAGACTGGATAAATACGGAGCTGGGGAGTTACTAAAACATTGATTCCTGACCCAGCAGACCAAAACTGTTCCAGTCTATTGGGTCAGTGCCTGTGACATGCTAGACCATAACAGTTCCTTTGGACATGTCGGGGGCTCATTATACACTTCTTAGTTTTCAGATCATTGGCTTGATAGACCACAGAGAGGCAGATTAGAACATGCTCTGAGTGTTGTCAGCCTGAGTGCTGTAAAACCAGGGAGGAATTAGGAGCCTTGTGCGCGAGTCAGACAGGAGATAAAGGAGTGAAATGTTATTAATAAAACCGGAATGACATGGATACAGCCGGTATGGATTAGCCGTGTAATTTGCAATGTGCTCTGGCAAGGTGAGGACGTATTAAAAGAACAAACTTTAAATAACAATGTTGATGGAATTAATCAGGAAAGAGGCAATTTACACTCTTGCATGTTTTTATTGTAGCATTTCCCACCTCCAAGGAGTCTAAAGCATTTGATTAGGTATTTAAATAGATTTTTTTCTTTTTCCGTATTCCTTTGGGCTTGTCAAGCTTCTGATACTCTAGGAGCCCACCTGAGGCAAACGTCAGATTATAAGAATACTGCAGGAGTGGGAATAAAATGTTTATCCATATATCCTAAAGAACTTCCTTGTGAAAATTGCTGTAGGGTGTTTAATAGATATGCATTTAAAAAAAAAAAAAAAAAAAA
>VZRN01011461.1:1783791-1802518 GCA_013397935.1 Dasyornis broadbenti
AAAAAAAAGTAAAGTCCTTGTTTAAATCAAACGGGTACCAGTTTCTAAACTTCATTTTGTTTTTCTTGGATGAATTCTTAAGTAATCCTAGCAAAGTTTTCGTATATATGGTGTTTTAGGTATAATATGAAAAGACGTTGTGCTGTCAACTAATTCGTAAAGTCATTCCAAACTTAATATAATGTAGAGGGGAAGAATTGTTGTTATTCATAATTGCTGAAGTTTATAATTATATCTCTGTATATTAGGAAACTTTATAAAGTGGATAAAATGGTGGTTACTGGTAAACCATAATAATCACTATGAAATCAGAAACAAATATAAAATATGGTTTTGAGGCATTATTTCAAGGGTGGCATGATACACATAAAGAATAAATCCCCCAAGGAAATAAATTGACTTTCAAAATGTATTTTAGTGGATAAAATATTGATTCTTTACACAAGGCTAATGTCAAAATGCTCTTTGCCCTAAACAGAATGAGCAATATGGCCAAAATGTAGTAATAAACGAAATATTCAAATATAAATATAAATTAAGACTTCAAAAGTAGCCTTAATTTAGCAGTCCTGGACCATAAGGACATCGATTGATATTGCTGACGTGGAGCACTTCTGAAATAAAATTACCGCACTACTTCCTCAAGTATTTAATTTAAGTGCATAGACTGTGTTAATCACAGTAAAAGGCCAATAATTTTAGAGCAGTTCTGCCCGTGAGATCTGTATGAATTTCGCTATGGATTTTTGTGTGGCGTTCAGAATTTCACCTCTTAGGTTTAGGTTTCACTTTAAATGTTAAGATTTACTTTAAAATCACGTGCTCCTCTTGCAGATAAGTACAATCTTTAGACTCCATATAGTATATTATTAATAATAAATACTTTCATACTAGACGTAATATATTGGATAATCATACGTAGAAAAATTCCACTGATTCAGCAGGTAATATGAGTTAGACCCAAGTCTATTTGTGTAGCTCTGATTTAAAAAATAAATAAATCAGGAAATAAAATTTGTAGATCTAAACTATGCAAGTTGAAAGACCTACAGATTTTCCCACCGGTTGTGATGTCAGACATTGCCCACATTCTGGCAATATATTAAAAATAAACTCTTTACTTTTTTCAGCAACATTACTAAGTAGGAAGGCTGCATCAATTTGCTAGAAATTTTCTTTATACCAACTTTGAGGGCTGATGGAAGGAGAAAAGGGGAGTTCGTATCACCCTGCCATGGCAGAATTATTCCCTCTACCATGTGTGCAGAGTGGACACTCCTCCAGTCTGCTTTACAGCATCAGCATTAGATTGTGCTAAAAGCAGTCTCTGCACGGGTTATTGAGCCAGTTCAATATCAGCGCTAAAAAATATGCCTGCCCGTCTGCTGGGGAAAGCCCAACATGAGTACAAACTATGAGAAAGCACCTTCTGTTGGCCGTTTTTCCCTTTAGATTTTTTTAAATCCCTTTTTGGGTCGGTTGGTTGGTTGCTTGTTTTTTTTCTCTCTGAATAAATGGAATAATGCAGGCATCTCACTGGGCTTGGGCATCCACATTTCCATTGGTATCCAGAAGACCTGGGAGTTTTTTGTTTGTTTTTTTTTTTTCTTTTCTTGAAGGTATGCTTTTTGCAATTGCAAAAGTACTTTTTGGTATTAAAGCAAAATATTCCTGTCCAGGAAGTTGTGTGACAGGTGGCAGGACGAAAGCTGCATGAGAAATTCCATTTCTTTGCTGTCTCCTGCTGTCCCTGGCAGTCTGAGTTTTGGTGGAGACATCTTGTCTTTGGCTGAAGAACACTGAAACCTCCTGCACTGGGCACAAAATGGACGCAAACGGAAGCAGTGCAGAGGTGACGAATGTGGCTGCATTCATTTCTTTTGAGGTTTTCCTCCACCTACTTCCAAGGCCTGCCTCAAAATTTCAGAATAGAAATGGTCAGGAATGATGGAGGAAGGAGAGCGTTATCTTGTGATGAGGAAAGCAGAGTTCCTCAGTGAAAGCAAAATATCCACACCTTCCTCTCTGTCTTGGCATCATTATTGTTGGTTAGGTTGAACAAGCAGTTCTGCAGACAGGAGGAACCTGACATTGAAGAAATCAGTTTAAAATTAAAATATACCTTCCTAATGCACATCAGGTCAAACAAGTTACTGTTTAGTGTTGTGGAAGCTTGATACCACATGAATTATTTATAGTTTTATTCTTATTTCATTAAAAATATCTTATAGGTATGGCTGTGAAGTTGTTTAGTTGTGTTTTTGCTGTGATTCAAATGCTATGGGTATGGTAATGTACTTTGATCTTACAGTAATGGGAATATAAAGCATGATAATAGCAAAATCAACCTTCTAATTATAGTTATTATGCTAATATTAAAAAGTTTAAATTCTTTGATAGCCTTGATATTTAAATTTAGGACACCAGCAGGAGGGAGTTGGGAAGGACTTAATAAAATGATTTTAAAGGGAAACTTTGTCCATCCTTGAATATTGCAGAAGCCATTCAAGGAGCCAGCAGTCAGCTATATTAAAATTCACAGTGAAAAAGCCCTCAGCATCAGAGCCCTCACAAGAGCAGCAAAGTCTTAACGTTTAGAGCATGAAGGAAATATATCACATCTTTAATAATATAATGGAGAAATGCATAGAAGTACCACATATAACTCTGCTGGGAACAATCATTGCTACACTCAACAGTTAGCACCAGATCCTTGGGGAATACCGTTTGGAGCAGCTCCAGGAAGGGAAGTCAGTGCTTTCGGTTACGCTGCATCATTTTACCGGCTGAGATTCTGATCCCTGAATTCTAAATACTGGCTGTGTTTGTAAATCCCATGGTGGACTTACCAGAAAAAAGTCAACTGATTAAATATCGTTTAAATCTTCCCTCTGTAACTTCTGTTCAATACCGTGTTTGCCTTCATCTTAATTTCTGATGTCCCAGGGCTCTGCGCTGTTTTTAGCAGTTGCTCTGGTTTTGGGCGGGGGTCTGCACCTCTGCGTTAAGCAAAATTGTTTCTGTCTGGTTTTGTGAGGTTTGTCAGCAACGCCCAGGAATTCAGGCCTGTGAAGCACAATCACTGTATGAAAGTGGATTATAATTTCTTTTATGTTTTGGGTTTCCTAGA
Organism: Dasyornis broadbenti; assembly: GCA_013397935.1. Classification (NCBI taxonomy): domain Eukaryota; kingdom Metazoa; phylum Chordata; class Aves; order Passeriformes; family Dasyornithidae; genus Dasyornis; species Dasyornis broadbenti. The sequence goes on from VZRN01011461.1 coordinate 1,786,922, forward strand.
CCTGGTGCAATTATCTTTAGGGAAGTCCTGATTTCTTAAAATCCCCCTTGGCCTCTGGTATGGCTTCCATTAAGGAAGCTCTGTGCTGCTGAGAAAGAGGGATTGAAAACTTCTGCGAGTGATGGGTGAAATCAGGTGTGTGTCAAAATTTTGTTCTTATCAAGTGCTGTGTGGAACAGTGGTGAAAAGTGCGCCTGTCACCCGGGGCTCTAGGAGCAGAGAGGACACACAGAGCACACATTTGCCCTGTGTGCCCTGCATGGGTTTTCCACCCATAATGACCTGAGTTTATAAACTTCCCAGGCACCTGGCAGCTCTGAAGAACAGCAGGAGGGAAAGGTGGTGGGAGGTTGCTGCTTTTTGAGGAATAGGGAGCAGCGCAGACACAGAGCAGCTCATCCTTTCCCCGGGTGGGACAACTCCATGGAAACTTAGAGGCAGCACTCAGGGTAGAAGTTTATTCTGAATTTAGGTTGGAGCTGTGCTGCATGATAGTTAGATCTGTCAAGTCATAAAAAAAGAGCGTCTGAGACTCATCTCTGAATCTCTTCCTATCTTCCCCCACCAGGTCCTGAATTTTCCCATAGTAAAATGGGCAAATCAGTTATGGGTCAGGCATTTTGTCAGAGAAGTAGTTGTAGGTATTAAACAGCCATAGCAAGGATAAGGCTCAGGCTCCAGTGATTAAAGAACTTAAAGCCCCCAACAGATATAAAATCCCTATGCTATAGCAGGGCATGTTTTCACCAAACAGTATCGAGAGAGAGAAAGAAAGCACACAATGTGTTGGATATGCAAAAGGTCTGCTGGGTAGACAGGGCAGGTGCCAAAGAAAGAGGTTTCTGTCAGATGTGGGGCCTGAGAGGCACGCGTTTGTTACTGCCAAAGGGAATGGAGCAGAGGAAATTAGAACATACTCAAAACTTTGAAGATGGTGTAATGCAGGTTCAATAACTACCCCAAAGGAAGAAAGACATCTAAATCACTTAGTAGTACTTCTGTTGTCCTCCCCTTCTGTTCTTGTTTGAATTCAGGATATATATCAGATGTTTAAACAATTTTTTTCTTCAAAATTTAAAACCATCTTTATTACCACACTGGTAAAAAACGTGTTAGTTTTCAATTTGCTAGAAGAGATAAAAATTGATATATAGGCTTGAGAGAAGCAATAGAATGCAGAGTGTTTGCCCTTGGGAAGAGGCTGCTCGGATGGAACGCAGCCATTTGGAGTCCCAGCAGCACATTTTCCTGACCCACACTGTCTGGGAGACATCAGAGAGCTCAGACTGCCAAAGGGTGCCACTCCTGCACTTAAAAGGATTGCACTGAGCCCAGGGTGTGAGGATCTGGCAGGTTGAATATATCCAACTGTACATTCAGCTTAATGTATTTGTCATGTTATCCTTTCAATTTTTCCATCTCCCTTACAGCCAGTAACAACTTTTACAATTTTATTTAAAAAAAAAAACTTTCTGATTTTTTTTTTTTTTTTAATAGAAAACCACTCCAATTCGATCTCAGGCTGACTTAAAGAANTTTTACATCTGAAGTATTAACCAGTGAACAGTAAAAGTTTAGTTCTATACTTTCACTGTTAATACACAAATTAAATTTTGGAAGTGATTCTGTATCTTAATTGAGCAGGGCTTATTGTATAATAAAGTGGAGTCCACTTACAATTCTCGTACCTTTTTGAATCATTAAAAGTGTAGCAGTGATGAGGAACACTAAACCAGCCTAAAACGCGCCATGAATTTTCATCCTATCTTCCTTGGGAGATTTTTAAGCCTTGTGTGCTCAACAGAGTTAATGCAGAAAATTGTTTTTTTAAGGGGAACGCTCCACATTTAACAGGGAGCTGAGCGAGGTCAGTTGTCCTTTGCCACCTCTGCTCTCCATCTGATTTAGGACACAAGGAATCTGATGCACCAGAGTCAGCTTCAGTCCTTTTGCAGACTCTGTCTGGGGTTGTCCAGAGACTAATATTTGCTTCAGCCCTCAGGTGCTCCTCTGTGCTGCCTCTGAGGGGCAGTTTTCCCTCTCGGTGTGTGTAAATGTAAACAACAGTATGGAATTTAGCCAAATAAAAAACCTGCCACTATAAGAATATTAAAACCATCAAAGCACCTGACAGTTTCTTGTAATTGTTACAAATAACACCTAATGAGTTGTAAAAATAGTGAACTGCCTTACTGAACTCCAGCCTCTAGTCTTTTCATTCTCACAGTGGTTATGCTGACCAACATGTAAATTTCTACTTTTAAAACTTATCTATGGAGTTGTGAAATTAATTTTGCAAAAGCAAAATAACCATCTTCCTATGAAGCAGTATAACAAGGGATGTTTACAGTAGATGTTTTTTAAATAGTTATCACTTCATGTTATTTTTTTTTAATTAATTTGTTTTCTCACAGTAATTAGTAAAGAGTTGGTTAAAAAAAGAGTAAGATTTCAGAACAGTCTCAATAACACTTGTCGTTCCAAAGGACAAACTGCAGTTAGTGTTCTGGGGTCTTTCTGGAGGTACTAACCCAGCATAATACCCTTGCAGATAAATCTGTACCTTAACACCTGAAGATAGAGCATCTGTGGCTGAAAGTTCCACTGTTCTGAGCAGAGACAAACAGGAGTTTCTCAGTAACCGCTTTAGAGACAGTTTTTAAGGAAAAGTGATCATTTAAATGAGAGGGCAGTTTAACAGCTTCACAGAAATGATTCACAATGATTTTCTGTAGAACAGTAAGTCTGCATTGCTTCTGGCTCAATCCCTTTTAGGCAAGCACCTAACTTTTTCTTTCTGTGCAATTATCACAGCAGTGGTAGCAGTAAATACAGTGACAAATTACGCTACCTATGAAATACAGAGTAGCTGTGTATTTATAATGTGAAATTTATTCCCCTTTGGTTTTTTAAATTCATGTCTTTAGCATTACTTGTTAGGTAAATCTCACTAGCTTCTGAAACGGTTGCAGATGACAAAATAAAGGGCAAAACTACCAACTGAGCAGCAGCAGAAAATGAAAGAATGTACAGTTTCATCACAAAATTCATACCAACAGGCAGGGCCAATATTTCTGGTAGGGCAGAGGCAATGGTCAGATCCTGCTTTTAGACTTATGCAATCCTGTCCCTACACTACAGATTCCTTGTTTTGTTTGGATTTTTCCCTTTTTTCCCCCTACAACATGAACTTCTAAGTAACAAGGTTCACAGATTTCTAAATGGGAATTTCAAATCTCTTGAGACAATGGAGGTGAAGTAACAGAAATAGATTTTGTTCTCTTAGGGCTTAACTCTTCGAGATGTTGTTGCCCCTAAGGGACGTTTGCTCCTGCATGGTTTTCAGTAGGATCCTCGGAGTACTGAACGCTTGCAGAGCTGTTTTTTTCCAGGGAAAATGAGGCAGAACTGGATCCTTCTGGCTCCTGTTTGTTAGACTCTTGCATTAAGGCTGTGCAAACCCTCGAGGGTCAGGTTTTTTTGCTGTGCCTGGCAGTGCAGGCTGGAGGAGCTGCGTGCAGCTGGGAGGAAACCACACCCAAGGGTTAACTCTTCATCCTGCCCAACACAAAAATCCTCCAAGGAAGCTGTGTATATGCATCTAAAGGAATCATTTGATGTTATTCCTTAAACATGGTTTCCAATAACCCAAATCCTGTTTGCCTAGACTTCAGAAAGGACGAATCAGGATTTGTGCTGTAATGAAGTTTTCTGCATTTTGAAATATTAGTGCATTTAGTGTTTCTCTTGTTATGTTACCTGGTTTAAAAAAGAATTTTGCAAGAGAAGGTTTCTATTAAATTACTCATATCTCTAGCTTACTCTCCTAAGATTCTGCAAAATACCTTTCTATGTATTTGGATGACAGTATATGAGAATATACTATGTCATGTTTTTTAATAAATAGTGGAAAATGAACTTTCTGATTGCAGTCATATTAGACATAGAAAAAGCAAAATATTTTAATTCAGTATCCTCCTTTCAGATGCACAAAGTAATTTGCAATTTAATTTTTTTTAAAGCGCTTTTTACATATTTTGCAGTAGTGCCCTTTAATAGCTATATCAATATATTGTTTTATTTTTATTAGACTTCATAAATATATTGACATATCTGTAACACTAAACATGAAGCTTCCAATGCAAGAGTTTGTACATAGTCCATATCCAAATGTCACCATTATTTCATTTGAAAGATCCCAGCATGTCTACCTCATGATCCTTATAAACTCTATAGTACTGAACACTTTTTCTTGCTACATTCATTAAAATTAAGCACCCTTCCCCTACCCCATCTGTAAACATCAAGTCAATTGGCAGCTAGCACATTTCCCAGTCAGCAAGCAGTATTGTGAATTTTATCTTCTCTTGCAGAAATCAATTCGTCTTCGTTGCAGCAGATGAAATTTCTTGTAACACCTCTGCAGGTAACAATCATTGATACTTCTTGATGCATCCATCCAGGTCTCAATATCCTTTTTCACATGCTGCATTTAATCGTAAGACAAAGCATAGGAAAGTCCATAGTATAAATCTTTGGAATAGTTTAATGAATTTATAGCTTCAGCCTATAGGTTCTGCCATATAAAAGCCATTAGGTTATTTTGCTGACTTTGGTGTTTTATTTCCAGTTGAAATATCGTATGGCCTAGCATGTAAGGATATGTTAAACCTTCTGATAAAAGCAGTGCAATCAGGACTGTGCCTTTCCAAAGCCAAAACCAGCAGAACTGATGAGAAGAGCCAAGGCTTAGCTGTGTGTAGGACATTGTAAGTGCTATAGATGTAACAATTTTCTTTTCAACTCATTGGGGGCAAATGGTGCCCACAAGGGTATTGCCGACCCTAAAGCACTCACAAAGTCTATCCTATGGATGAGATAGTGGGAGAGAGGGTCTGTGTCTACAGAGGATCGCTCTCTAGTAAGTAAAAAGTCTTGATATCCTATCATGTTGTAAGCCTTGGGTACAGAAGAATGAACAATGTTTTTAAAAGGTAATGGTGTTTTATAAATATATTGACTATGTCAAGAGGTTTTCTCTCTTTTAAGCAGTAGACTTTGACCAAGCTTAGTCTTAATTCAGGTAAGGATGGTATTATGTCGCTGCGTAAGAAATCAAAAGGCAAAATAAATAGTAACCGTGCCGGGACATCTTCTGCCAATAACGTGCAAAAAATCAAGTTCATAGAAGCTTCTCATATTGAAGGATGAAAGGGATGAAATCAAATGTTGATATTAAGAACAAAAGTTGATATTAAGAACTGTTTGCTGATAGAGTTTTATATTAGCAGAAATAAATGGAAGATGATGAGATTTTTGTTTATGCCATGATGATCTACATAGAAACAAATAAAGAGCATTTATTTGTGGAGACAATGATCATAGCTAACCCCAAAATATGCTAAAATTGTTGCTAGCTGTAGCATTTTTGGTGGTAATCTGAAAAGTTCTTCTGTAGTAAAACCTGATTGAACGTAGATTTTTCCAAGTCCTATAAATTATGAAGAAAATACATTTTGAAAAGCCAACATTTGTCACATTCTCGATATCACTCAGCTTGGATTTTGGCTTTTGTTATTTCATTTGAGCTTCCTGCTCAGCTCTTCATTGAAGAAAGCTGTAGTAGGGAGGCTATTAATTTGGAAATCTAAGCCTTGCTAAGTAAGAATAAATGTATTTGTTTTAGCAATTTTAAAACTTGGAATTCTTGAGTTAGGTGTGGGGTCTGTGGGGCCTGTTTTACAAAGTGAACCTTCTAAGCATTAATGATTGCTCTAATAAAGACATTTTCCCCCCTCAATTCAGCACAATTTGTGTGCCCAAGACTTTATTATGCATATTCCATGCATTCCCTCTTTAGAATCCCAGTCAAAAATATAAACCTTCCATTTATCAGTGCATTCCGTGAACTTTACACAAAAGGAAATGGACCTCTGTGTGTATTTATTAAAACTTTTCAGTTTACCAGTTGATTACCTGTGTTCAGCTGATTCAACACGAAGGTGTTTGTTTGCTAGGTGTGTTTTTGAGCAGGTGATAAACACATCCATCACAGGTGACTGGAGGTGCCTTTTTTTGCTCTAAGATATGAAGGAGAAAGCTGATGAAAGCCTGTACCTGCTGTTTCTCATACATACCTCAGTTTCAGTAATACAATTTAAGGGACTTTTTGCTTCATGAAAAAGTAATTCTCTGGCCCATATTCCTGTGACTCAAGTTGCCAAAAGTTGAATTCGGTCTTTTGAATTTGTAAGTTGACTTCCAACCAATTTATTATCTGACGTTTTATGTTTTAATACGTGAAGCAACCATAGAGATACTTTTAGAACCGAAGCTAACCTTCCTGTGGTTTTTCAGATGCATGCAAAACACCTGCAGTATGGTTTTATAGCGCTTTTTTTAGTGCTCCTAAGCTCAATGACAGTAATCCTACTGTGTTTGTAAAGTTGATATCGAGTGAAGATACTTATAACATACTCGATGTTTGAAATGTGAGTATATGTCCGTTTGTATTGTTTCCCTGTAAAGAACGTGTGTGTTTGTGGATTGCAAACAGTAATTGTAACAAGTAAAGCTTTGGTTGGAACTTGATCATCGAAGGGAAATGGGAGGTCTTGGGTGGTTCTGCTGGAAACATTCACTCTTCTTCTTAGTACTTTATCATTCCTGCCGGAGGATACTCAGCCCTCAGACACACGATCTCTTTTTTGATTTGGGAATAAAGCAATCTCCAGTAGATAAATGTGTTAATGAGCAATTTGTGTCCATATACACATTTCTATTTGCGTATCTGTGTCTGTTCTTGAATGCACATTACAGAAGGAAAACCTCCTCAGATACCTGACAGAGGGATCCTTCCATGGGAAATTTAAAAGCATTTCACTCTTGATTGCATCCAGTGCATTCTGAGACTGAAAATAATTACTGTTCAGAAGAGAAATTTTGCACTTCTGGGATAGATCTTCTCTGGCAGGCATGATTAAAGGGTTTGCAAGCAGATCTGAACTAGAACAGAGGCAAGGAAATGATCAGAAACCTCCTGTTGGTTTGGGGATGGAATTTTAACAAGGATCTCCAAAGACCTTCCCCTAGCAAATTCCTGACTATAGCTCTACTAGGCGAGAATTAATCCTGAGGTTCTTGTCTGATGGGGGCAATGGGCATCTGCCCTGTCAGTCTCTGGATAAATCAGAATGAGACCCAGAATAAACCCATGGTTTATTTACATGTTGGTTGCAGTACATTGTTCATTTTTGCAGCTTCAGCATTCTTAGCGTGTCTTTTTTTTTTTTTTTTTTTTCAAATCAGTGGTCTATATATATATTTTTTTTCTTTTAGGTTTTGTAACATCAAAATTCATAGTTTGTAAAGAAAAAAGTATTTTTAGTGTCTTTTCCAAGTGCATTCTCAGCTGTATCTGCAAATGACCTTTTATATTTTTTGTGTAAAAATGGGACAGGATTATTATTTTATATTACTCTCTCTCTTCTTCCAGTTTTTAACTGTTATCCAACCTTTATGTAGAAACAAAAAAATCCGGTGCAGATGCATGCTTGCTATTATTTTTCTCCCAAGCGTATTTTGCAGTTTATGATTTTGAAATAACAGAGAGAGAGGCAAGGGTATATATATGAAGCTGAATTTGGAATGAAGTATGGTGGAAGTGGATATAACATCTCTCCAATTGTGACTGTATTTATTTACATTTTTGAGCAGAATCAGTCCCAGGAGGAAGGATTCTGTGTGCGTGTGTGCGCATGCAAGCAAAAGAAATGCTTTATAAATCTTTAGAAGTTGACAGTCTTAAATTAAGTTATTGACCTCCATTTGGAGAGAGATACAGTCCCCAAAACAGATTAAACATTTTGAAAGGTTTAGCTTCATAACTCCAGGAAAGATGTTGAATAAAAGCAGGCAGCTTCAATAAGCAAACAGAGGGGTTTGTGCTATTGAAATATTTGAAGAGAATATTGGCCATTTTTAACAAATGCAATTGCTCCAGTCATTGCAATTTTCCTGTATACTATCATTAACCTGTCAGCACTAGCACTGCCACAAATTTAATCCATTGAACAATAGCAAATATGGAGATACTTATTTAAAACAAATTAATATTTGATGAAGTGCTTAGAATGGCTACAGTGCCTGTTATGGCAAATCTACCTCTGCCAGGGTACATAAATAATTGCAGCTGCTCAAAATTTTGCTGTACGTACTGGCATACATCTCATTGACCTATTCATGTGTCTGGGAGGAGATATTGATCAGGTCATACTCCTGCAAAGCAGTTTGAAAGAGTATAATCCAAACTGCTTCAGAAGAGTGCAGCTTTCAGAGGTGTTTCCTTCAGCCTGTCAGAATTACTGTCTGAAGACATATGCTCAGTTGAGAGAGGTTCTTCCCTTTTACTATTGCTGCCAATGGGTTTGACTTCATTTCATGAAGCAATTTGGGAAAATAACCATTTTCTGTGAGATGCTTTTATTATTATGTTATGCTCTTCCACTAATCAAATAAAAAATGAAGATGAAGGAGCATCTGTATGGTCTTTGTGCTAGTATTTATTCAAGGCTGTACTGCTGTTCCCTGTGAAAAATGGCAGACACTGAAGTTTTTGCTCTGGAAAGACTAGGAAATGTTGCACTAATGCACAAAATTAAACTTCTTCTATAAATTCAAGTGTCCTTTATGTTGGCAGTTTAAACTTGCATTTACTGCTGCTATAAATAGTTGCTTATATGGAATTCCATTTGTTACAGCTTTTACTGCTCTGGGTAGTTGTGTGGTGAAGACGTTCAGCCACTGGCTCGGTTGATAAAAATCAGTAAACAGTTTGATTATCCTCTGCTCTCCTTTCATGAGGTTTGATTAATTCCTTTTTCTCACCCAGTGGAAACACTGGCAGCCCCGGCTGGCATCTCTGTCATTATCTGTGTGACAGCTTGCCTGCCCGGTGCTCGCGGTTCTAGGTCAGTTCGCATGGCTGCTCAAATGTGACAACATGACAAGATTAAGCAAAGCTGAGGTTCTGTGATTTGTAAATGGAGGATTTGCAATGTGAAGCTCCTTTGATAACAGGAATAGTGAATAATCTGTGTTTGTCCTCAACAAGTGCCTATAAGCACGTGTGCATCTCCTGTGCTGGTTTTTTAATGAAGCAATTAGCTTGGTTTTTCTCTGATAGACTAAAAATAGTGCACGTGAAAGATGGTTTGTGTGTGTGCATGTATGGGTGCCTATATACAAGTCCATCAAATGAACAAGGATTCTGTTTTAATATCTTGAGATTATCCTATTGCAAATAAACCTAAAACAATGCCGTGGTTGCAGGCTGCAGAACTTTATACATGAGTACAAAAAGACTGCTTTAAAATTTAATAAACGAAGTACCCAGTATATTTATTATTGAACTAAATAAGAATTTCTTCAAGCTTTATTGCCCCTAAGTATAACAGCAATAATAATAGGGAAATGCTTTACAGACCAAAGAAACGCTTTGTTTTCATTGGAATGGAGCTGGGTTTAGGTGTCACCTGATGGCAAGCCTCAGTTTCCCCAGTGGCTTTTTTCAAGGAAGTTTATATGAAATCTAAGTATCTTGGATAGAAGCTACACAGAAAAGTGGCAGTGGTAGCGTAGAATTCTGTTAGACTTTCGACTAGGCATCAACTTCAATTCCCACCCTTGTGTAAATCCAGACAGCAGGACTGAAAGTGAGTGAGAGCTTTTGAGCTGAGGTCTGTGCCTGGGATTGCTCCATAGCAGTTATTCAGCATCAGCTCAGGGGAAAGTCAGCTGTGCTGCTGTTTGTTACACTTCCACATTTCTGCAAATTAACCAGTATCAATCACGTCTATTTCAATGTTTAAGAAGGTGGCAGCTCAGCGTTGGCTGGCCGCACACATCTCACATATTTTAAAAGAAGATACAGGCTGGCAAACAGGAGCAAAATTAAAACCACATCTGAGCATCAGTGAAACTTCTGCAAAACATGCCTGCCAATTAGCAAGAAAATTAACTGGCCAAATTGAGATGTGGCATACGTAAGTGAACAGCCAAGAACTGGAAATTCATCTCTACATACAGAAAATTTTGCACAGGCTTCTCAACTTCCTCCTTTCTCCAACCTGAAGGAAAAAGTAAACAACGCTTTTAGTATTGCATCAATGACATTTTTATGATGATCCTTTTGTGGAAAGCTTTCATTATTGCCCTCTACCTCTGGTAGGCCCTGGTCGAGTTTCTCATCTCTGCAAAAGCCCAGGAATGTGTTAGTGCTGCAGTGATAGGAAATCCCTTCTGGCTCTCCAGGCATGCAGGAGTTCAGCCCTGCAGTGCACCTTCAAGTTTCCCTCTTTATTGTGCTGCCTGTCTCTTCCCAATTCTTTCTCTGCTCCACATCACAAATCCGTAGCACATTATAGGTCATGGAAGAGGAAGATGCTATGAATGTTATGGTTGTCCCTTGTTCAGTGACCTCAGTGTTTGATAGTGTGCATTCAAAACTTGGCATGGAGAGCTTTACCATTCTTAGCCTTTCCAATCAAGGAAAACGCCCTTTTGATCAGCAGATTTCAATTTCCTTGATCTTAGGTGAAAACTTCAGAGACGTTTTGTCCATTGCCTTCTGAGGTAAAGAGAGACTTGTTGGTCATTCAGGTGACTGAAATGCCCAAAGTCACTCGATGTTAATATCTAAAATGAAGTTAATTAGTTGATTGCATATTCTTTGAACACCACAAGCAGACACCATCCTACTGCAGTGGGATGGATTTGAAGCTCTTGTCATGTCTCTTGGTGTCGTCATAGTTCTGTGGCCAAGAGGGAGAGCACAGAGTTAGTTACAGGATTCATTTATGTATTTATGTGGTTAAGGCCAGGTAACCCTTGCTTTCCTTGTATTCCTCCCAGAAGCAGTTGTATTGCTTGATTGTTCAATTACAATCAAAGCCGGTAAAGAGTGGATAATGTTTGGGGAAAAGTTACAAGGATGAGCTTTCCAGTGGTACACAGGCTTTGCTTGAATACAGCTGAAGTCAGAGTTAGATTTATCTGCAGTAGTGCCCAATTTTTAACTTCACTCTTTATAGGTCTTAAGCAGGTTCACAGTTTTCTGTAGTTCCTCCAACAATATGTAGACTTGAAAAAATGAGGGAGGAGTTGATAATGATAAGTCAAATACGTGCATCAAATTCTTTAAACTTCTCTTTCTATAGTTCTCGAACCTCTTGAGGAAAATGTGCTAACTTGGTTCATATTTTATGTGGTGAACTTTTCCTTAATTCTGTTACTAAACCCTACAGTATATATGTTATTTAGGAGCTTTTAAATGTCTCCAGTATTGGAGCTCCACTGTCTGTCCCAGATGTGTATGGAAATACAGCCATGGTACTGAAGAATTTCAAATCCTGAAATGACAATTACAATTAGAGAGGGGGAGAATTCCCCAGTTTTTAGAGACTTCAACAATACCTACTACTGATAACTTAGAGAGGTATTGCCTTTCAAAGGCCTTGATAAAATAAAGCCGACTATTTCCCTTTTTCAGTTTTTTTGTTGCTGTTGTCTGGTCAGTGAACAACAAATTGGCCTTTCATGTAGAATTTCAGCATTTTTAAACCCTCTGCTGCAAATGATTGAAGAGACTGAGGCACAGCATAAGTAAAGAAGAACATGCATTGTATTGGTGGATAGTTTATGGTTATATTTACTGAAGTCAGCATGGCTACACTGGGGTTTTTTCTCAGTTATTTCCCAGTAAGTTGTTAGTCCAGGTATTTAAGAACCAGTGTCTATTTATGAAAATGCTAGCAAACATTTTTTATTCCCATTATGTCCAGAATACTTGTCCCAGATATAGTGGAAAATAGAGGAGCACACCTTGTTCTAGTTAGTGATGCATCAAAATTGTTCATCAGCCGTGTTCTTAGACAAGAATTTTTGCGTATTGGTTCGGATGCATTCTCTTACCATTCTGTAAAACACACAGAAAATCGCATTGACTATTAATTTAGACAAAACTCTACCATTGGCATGTCCTAAATTTTAGTAATTTGTTTACCTAGAATGATAATTTGCAGTGTAAATTATCACAAAGCATTTAAATGCCACTAATTCTAACAAGAAATAAGCGCACTGCCGTAACAGTGAGTAAATGAAGCGGTGTGTGTGTGTGACTGAAGCAGCTCACTGATTTGCAGGGTGACAATATAGTTTAAATCCTTCTTACTATTTTCAGCCTGGAAATCAGAATCTATTCTGCTAACCTTCTGAGCTTCTAAATTTGGTGTCATGCAAGGGCGTGTTTAAAAATTAGCATTTAAAAAGAAACCCACTTGCTTTAAGTTTAAGCTGACACTGTTCCTTTCCTCTGTGGAAATGAAATTTATTAATCATAATAAAACTATCATATTCTGAAGGTAGAGGTCACCCTGAGGAGAAAAAAAAAAAAAAAAGTCTCTTCATCACAGAGGAATTTCAATGCATTTTTTTTTTCCCAGATAATGTCTGAGCATGTGTTCTTTCCCCTTTGGAAATATTTTCTTCCATGTTTGTGCTTACATATGTCAAGTGTATTTAGGAGGGTGCAAAAATGAAAATTGTGCCGTTTAATTTTATATATTTTATTTTAGATACTTTATTTTCTTTTACAGAAGATTTGGGAGAATGCTTTTTACATTTTATTTTGTGTTTACATTGCACATGTTTGTTTAAATGGAATTTCAATATGCTGTACAAGAAAAACAAGTGTTTCTTATTTTAACAAGAATATAAGCATCACTAATTCTGAAATAACATTTCTGTGTTAATATCACAATAAAAGCTTTAAGCACTATCATAATATAAATGTAAAACATTCTTTTTAAGGAGCAAGGATTAACTTTGGTCACAGTTCTCAAGTTAGGATTTCTTCATAACTCTTCTGTTTTGAGAAAGAGACATGGTTTACATAGCAGGATGAAAAAAAAGCAATGTGAAACACTGACAATAAGTGATTACTGCTTTGGCAAAAGAGTGATAAAAATGTACTCGGAAGTCAATACTGGGTTGAAACAATCATATTTTCATCTTTTGAAATTGCTTAATGTATGTCCATACATTATCCATATTTCCCCCTCAGATGTCAAGATTTCTGTTGAATATTGATATAATAATAATAATATTAGGAACATGTTTTATTACATCAGTGTTGCAAACTTGCCAGTTACTTCAGTATTTGGCTTAAATATAATAATAATAATTTAATACAGCCTGAGCCCTATGCATTCAGGCTTGGTCCTTCCTGACAAGTGGCCCTTGCATTTAGGCCACTTTATCCAGTCCTAGGTGACTGCTGGACTTTGTTTTGTGAGGCACTGGGACACAGCCAAGGATCCTGCAGGAATGGAGGCAAAATACAGCCCTAGGCCACAATTAATGTAATTTTTGCATATATAGATTTACAGCCCTTCTCAGCATTGCAGCAATACCAGATTATCAGGGGGAAAACAGAAAAAAAAAAAATAAAAAAGGAAAAAAAATACCAATTCCCATTGCTTTGAAAATAATAGTCATGGCATTCATTAAAGCGTGTAAAATAACAGACCTGCAATTCCTCCTGCATGTTGCTAAAGCCATGAGGGAGACATATCTACCTTTAAATTAATCATTTTCCCTTCCTAAATATTTTCTTACCATCTGAATGAAATTTATCTGGGAAGAATTAAAATTATAATGATGTTTAAAATGGACTCTCCGACTTTTAAAATCGGCATGCAGAGGTAATGTCTTGTTCCCTTCGGTGTAGATCAACAAGACACAAGGGATTCTGTTACGGCTACTGTCAAAGCTGAGTGTTTCAAACCTCTAAATTATGTTTGCATCCTGATGGGGAGGGTTGCTACGGCTGAGGTTTGTGGAAGTTCTTCCAACCGAAGAGGCTCCAGAGTGTGGGATCAGTGTCCAGCCTACTCAGAGAACTCTCAAACTCCCTTTCCAACTCAAAGAATCACCAAGTCATTTACCCAAACACAGACTGATGTGGACTACTTTCCTTCCTTTTTTTTTTTTTCTCCCCAGTGGGAATTACCCATTTTCTTTGTTGTTAACTACCTTGGGTAATTCCTAAAGATAGGTGGTTTTGGATACCAAGTGTTCAAGTGGAATTGATCTATAAATTTAATCCCACACTCATCAATACTTTGGATACAGGAATCAATACGTTTTATACAAGCTTTCTTACACACATTTTCCTGAGTTCCAGGAAGGAAAGCTGAGACCAGGTCTGAAGGAAAGCAATTGCCTAACCTCTGGAATTTCATGTGTACCTTAGATAGCAATGAACACTTCTCTACCCAAATCTAAAGCAAACACAGCTGTGGGGTGAGATACAGAGCCCACACTCAGGAACTTGGGGCACCTTAATAGATTAATTCATTTGCATTGCCCCTTAATAAGAATTTGGATTTACTAAGTAAACAGGACAGTACAACTGAAGGCATTCAGCTACGGTGGTTGCTCCTTGAAGTGAAACATCCAGACTTTAAAAGAATGTAGATACGCTTAAATTTCCTCAAAATGCTGCACTCTTGCTGGGAAAAAATGGCTAATTCACAATTCTAATTCACAGCATTAACCACTGTACACTTGGAAGTATGAACTTACTGAACTTTTTAGTACTTTTTTTTTTTTTCTCCCCCATCGAGGTGTGTGATTTTACACCCTTGGGAAAGGAAAAGCGGACTTCTGCAAGTCTGTGGCCCTATGTTTGTGCAGAGAGACAGAGTCTGGGATGTCCAGTCTGTCTTTCCCGTGCTGAACCCTTCAGTGAGCACAGTTGTCGCAGGGATTTGCTGGGATTTCCATACGAAAGGAATCCCTCATAACCTGGCAGATGTTGGCTCAGTGAGATGGAGAATTAAGGATTTATTATCGATGGTAATTTCTGCTCCTTCCTTGAAGATGTCTCTGGGAAGGTGGGAATGTCTAGTTCAGATAACTTGGACCTTTTCTCTACCTCACATCCAGGACCCACAGCAGTGGGTGGCAGAGGAGTGCATATGCCATGGAAACATTCCTTTCTCAGCTTTCCCTCAGCTGATTAGCTCGGAATCTGCTAATCAGATTCTGCTTGTGGAGGAGCAAATACATGACAATAAAATAAGACAATTGTCCTCTTTTCAAAAAAAGTAAGTTTGTACATGAGTCTGAAAAATAAGGCAGTTACACAGAATGAGATCGGTCTGTGGTTACTGTTCACAAAAGGCTAAAAAATAATGACTTTTTTTTTTTTTAAAAGAGATATCAAGGGCATTGTTAAACCTTATTTGCTACATTAGCCCTTGTATTCAAGACAGCACTGTAATTACAAGATTGCTTTTGTTGGTCTATGTGACACCTGAGAGCAAATGAAAATTGTTTGATTACGGCAAAAATGCGACACTTGCAGTGGAAGCTGTCCCTTGTTGGCACGTCCAGCTCACTGATGCTGCTCACTCCATTCACCCTCGGACTGGGCAGCAAAGCTTTGTGTGCCAAGGTGAGGCAGAGGACGAGGACCAGGGGCACACCTAAAGGAGCTCTGGAGTGGTTTCAGCTGTATGGATTTGGGGGGGGGGG
>VZRN01011461.1:1807539-1858545 GCA_013397935.1 Dasyornis broadbenti
AGCTCTTCCTTGTCCCTGCCAGGTTTGGTGCCCAAATCTCCTCCTGTCCCTGCCAGATTTGGTGCCCAAATCTCCTCCTGTCCCTGCCAGGTTTGGTGCCAAAATCTCCTCCTGTCCCTGCCAGGTTTGGTGCCCAGGCCCCAGGAAAGGTGTCTACACTGTAGTTCTGGGCATGCCCATCAGCCCATCAGCCATCAGGAGGGTGATGTGCCTTGGCCGTGTCACACGCATGCCAACAGAATTCTGTGACTCTTCTACCTAAGTCCCCATTATACTCTAATTTAACAGAGGAAGACGAGGCAGAGAGAAGGGGTTCAGTATTGCTTTGGTTGCAGTTTAGCAGGAAGTTTTATTCCACCAAGTGCCTGAATCCTTCCAGAAAGCTGAAGAGAGGGACCCTTATGTTTGCCAGGAATGGTGGGGAGACATTATGCTGGGCTTAATTTATATCTTTATGTGACACAGAAGCACCGAATGTCCAAGTGCACTCTCCTGCACATCAGGCATGAGGGGTACATTGGCACTGCTTCCCTCGGTGGCTGGATGAAATAACCAAGGTAGTAATCCTGGGTAGGATTTGGGCTGAAGGCAGGTGAGAAGCTTCTGAACACATAAATACAAGTGGGACACACAGACACACATGGAGAACCTGAAATGCCACATAATTTGCACGTGGTTGGATTCATCTGCTCTTGTCTGCTATCATTATTTATGTCTAATGCAGTAGCGCTTCCTTTCTTGGCCAAGTAGCCAACACATGTTAAATTAATAAAAACTTTGTATTTGTTGAGCGATTGGCCAGAGAATAAGCAAAGCACCACGTGTAACCAAAAGACAAAAGGAAAAGGCAGTCGTCTTTTCAGGGTATTTTTATTCCAGTCTTTTGAATGCTAATACAGCTTTAATGTCTAGCCAAAATTTAATTGAAGTTTATAGAATATCTTAGAACTGTCCCTGTGTAGGATGTTCTGTACTACTCTGTCCTCGGTCATCTTTTTGGGCATTCAAGTTGTTTATTAGCTTCCAATTTGGGTAAAATTTTAAGGGCTTTTTTAAACTAGAATTTAATTTTCTTTAACTTTCTGGGAACCTTGTCTTCAGTTTCAATTGCTGTCATGTCATTTTGCTGTTTCTTGCCTCAAGTGATTTTTTTGCAAGTTTGACATGTTCCTCTTGCCACATTTTTTTCAGTTTTACAGTACAGATGCATGAGGAAAAAAGGCTGTGCAAATCACTTCCTCCCTAAAGTAGAGCTGAAATATCTTCATTTTGGTAGGTGTAAGGGAGAGAAGAAAAAAGAAGAAAAAAAGTAAAATAAAAAGTAACCTTGTTTCAGTGGGAAGAGAAGATTTGAGTGGGAGGTGAGATCAGAAAGGAGACAATGATTTTGGGAGGTCTTTGAAGAATTTATGAAAGTGTCATCAAAAAGAGTCATTTTACCACTATTATAAAAGTTTATCTTGATGCTTCGTTTATACCTAAAGGGCATATGCTTCACCTCTCACTGTAACAGGAGCTTTATGCCAAGTCTTCCCAGACTTTCCAGGCAGCTTTCATGCCTCTCCAGCACTTCCCTAGTGCTCTGCATACCAATAATTGCCTCGCTGCACTTCACAAGAAGCACAATGGGCACAGACTAGGATCAGAGATGGGCAGTATATGCCAGTGTACCATCAGCTTGAATCTTTTCTCTTCATGAGGTAAGACTGAGATGAGCACAGGGAGAAAAATATTAGAAGTACTTTCAGATCCAAGTGCTCGTCCTTATTTTCTTACTCGGAAAAGACAGGTTTTTTATTTCATGCTGGTTTGTATTTCATTCTGTGGGTGTATTTCCCATATCCACACGCACAAAGGGTGAATGTCATGCAGCTGTAGCAGCGCTGTGGCTCCCACTTGGCAGCAGGGCAGTGGAACATGGGATTGCCCACTGGTGAAGGGCAGATATTTAGGATTATATCCACAAAGGGACCTGGAAACAGCAATGTCACTTTGGGTGTCCGGGCAGGCAGCATTCAGGGCCAGGAGCTCCTGCTCAGCTGCTGTTTAGCTCTCTGCAGCAGGTGCTGTCACTCTCCAGATGCCTACAGGCTGTCCTGCAGGGCACTCAAGGTAGGTGACCTTGGTTTGTGTGGTTTGCAGGGGGACAAAGAATGAGTTTTGTGTGGAAGGGAAGGTGGAGATGATTGCCATGCCCACTGCCATCCTGTCCAAGGCATTCACAAAAGTGTGGGGCTGATTGCTTTTAAAAGTCTCCTCTTGGCTCAGTACATGATTTTTTTTTTCCATGTGTAGCTGCCATGAGTATATTGGGTTAGGTTATTCTCAGTTCTGTTAAAGACCTCCCATTTTACTTAAATACTGTCACTGAGAAACACTTCTGCAACAGTCTGCTGGCTGGGCCTCTGCCCCGGATTCCAGTCCCTGTTCCACATCAGAGTGAACGAAACCTGCCTCCATGACCCCAGTGGTTGGCTAAAGGGGATGGGGTGACAGTGGAGTGTCCCTTCTCCTTCCCATGGGACAGGCTGGCTCCTGGTACTTCCTAATTCCAAAAGGGATTTACAGCTGAAAACCCAGACTGGAGAAAAGCTTGTTGTTCAGGTGCTTTAGAACCCTCCAGCCTTCCTGCTCAGCCCTGCTGGGCTGGCTTTGCTCTGTGAGCTGTGATTTACCCTGCACTGCCTGGGCAGCCTCTGTGCTTGGCCAATTTAATGATTCCATTCTTTAGCAGAAGGCCTGTGAGTCAGGATGTAGGAGAACTGTTAAATAAAACATAAGTGAATGCAAAAATAATCATTTAATGGACATTATGAAAGGACAGTAAACCAAACAGTTCAGTCCAACGGATGATGTATAACATCTAAACAAATATGACAACTAATTAAGGATTAGGTTCTGCATTTTGGATGGCAGGCCTTATAAAAATGAACAGCTAGGTTATGTTGGGGGAAAGAAAAAAAAGCTGCATTTTGCAAATGTCAGGCAGACAGCTCGGTAAGCAGAAAAGCTCAGTTATCCAATTAAAATAAATGTGCAGTGTTCTCAGTATAAAGAGCTAAAGCATCCTTATGTTGAGGAGTTAAGATCCTGAAATATAAGTGGAACAAAAAGTGCTCTCTATAAAGATTAATGTAATCTATCAAGATTAACATTTTGCATGCTGGCAAAGGCAGATAGTAATGTGTTTCAATTCCTGAAATTGGAAACATTAGACTAAGATCAGTACCAATTTAAACCCCAGGTAACCCCAAATATTGAATTGAATTCATTATTTACAACCACGATGGGCTAATAACTTGCCCTGATGGCTTCTATGGGAAATAGATACTTACAGTAGGTGCTCTCCTATTCCCCATAATCCTCCCTGGTACTTCATGTGAAATATAATTACAGGTTGCATAAATGCAATTTAGGAAAAAGTCTTCCACTAGAAAGAAGTCCAATTTATTCAGGAGTTCGATTCCTGTCCTAGAAAGAATAAAGCTGGTTTGAACGTTGTCGTGTGCGTGGGGTGTCAGGAGAAAGGCCATGAAGTTTCAAGGCCACCAGTAAGGGACATGGTTAAACCTAATCTTTTTGCTGCTTTCTAACAAAAGGAGGTTATTGTGTAACAGTGGAAAGCAAGCAGTGGGGAGGGACCACCATAACAATTAAACTGAGTTGCACTCGCTTTGTAGGGAAAAACAAAAAGGATTCCACTATCTACACCTCCAGCAGAGTGTAGGTTTTTTTAAGCTAAGATTTAAACCTGCCCTTTGATGCAGGTCTTCAAAATAAGAATTTCTAAGGCTGGAAACGTGTAACAAAATTTCTAAAAGGATATTCAATCCAAGGTATTTTCAACAGAATTAACATGACACATATGGATTTTCTGATGGTTTATAAGGCAGAAAGCAGAACATTCTTACTAGGAGGGAGGCTTTACCAGAGTATTAAAACGAAATTCAAGTTTGTGAGGTGCCTGATATATAAAATAAAATCTGTCAAATGTTGAAGTGAGAGGTGATATCTTAGCTCTGCAGTGCTTGAGAAAACATGGAAGATCATGGCTGTAACACTCCCACCTCTGTTTGATTTTGCCACCCACAGATTTGCCACCTTTTTAATGAAGTGAGCAGTTGCACTTGCAGCTCCGAGTGCCTCTGCTGTCCTCACCTTTATTCTTCTAGAAGGAATGTTTCACATCCTCTTGGCCACAACTTTTGATGTTCACCCAGAAGGGCAATGATCCAGCTCCCTATTATTTGAGAAGAATGATGGCCCAGGGATACAGACATTGTTAATTCACAGACTCAGCTGATGAGCTGTGTAACCGGGGTTTCATCACAGACTTGAAATTTCTGGGGCCCTGTCACTCCACAGTTAAAAAGCAAACAAAGTTCTTTCAGGAAAAATAGCAAGCAAGAGAAAAAATAGTTTTATCTGTGAAGCTGAAAAGCAGCTTTTATTGGCAGTTCTCGTACACTAAGAATAGAGAGAGAAATATGCATGTTGCTACAGCTGCTAAATTCTGCCAGAGAGAAAAGAAATTCCTATGGGATGTCTCTAGATTCTGATACATGTCTTTTTATTTTTTTATTGGTTTTTATTTTTTAAACACGACCCTCTGCTAAGCCACACTATAAGATTTCAGCATTGCCCCCTGTCTTCACCCAGCATTGGCCCCTGACGCTTGATTCCCATGGCAAGGACAATCCCTAACCCTTGGAATGTGAGGACATCGTTTGTGGCCTGGGATTCAGAGGAAGGCACGCGTCACCAGAGCGTGCTGCACCAGCCATCCCCTCTGAATCCACTCTGAAATCCCCTACTTCTGGAAAATAAGAAGTGGCAACATGAATATGATAAGCAGAGCAACATGGCCTACTTTCTGATAATCTTCTTTTATAGCTTTATTCTCGGTGGCTTTGAGGGGAAGTCAATACAGAAATCATTTTGCCCAGCACCAAAATAATGGAAATACATGCAAATTCGTGCTCTCCCCCAGCTGTCTGTCTCTTTGTCCTTTAGTCAGCCTGATCCTGTCACCACTCCATAGACTTTTATACCTGTGTGGAGCCCAGCATAGGACTGGGGACGGGAGAATAGGATGTCATTACTGGAACACCCCAAGAAACAAATCCCCAGTGAAATCAACTCTTGTAAGGCAACTGGAGATTTGGGAAAGTGAAAACCGAGTAACTTACTCCTGTTGAAGGTCAGAACGAATTAGGTGCCCACAGATCTGCCCAAAGTGAGTGAGGGAGCTTCAGAACGTTGTCACCACACACCAGAGTACAAACAGGATTATTGGAAAGTCCCCAAATGCCTTATTTTAATGAGAATCTTTGGGTGTTTTCAAGTTGTTTTGGACAAAGCACTCTCAGGGTTTTAAGCGACTGAAGCCAGCTAAAGCGGTACAGTCCAACTTTGGGACATTATGTGCCCAGAACTTTCACAAAGGACAGTTCTAACTTTTTTTTTTTTTAACAGTGAGATTTCTGCACTTTCCCCACAAATATGAATGTTCTTCTCCCTTCTAATTTCACTCCAAAGCTTAAGCTTCATTTTCTTCTCCATATTGTCAGAACTGCTTTCAAAGATTAAAATAAATAAATAAATAAATAGGAAAGAAGAGAAGGAAAAAGAGAAAATGTGCTGGCAATGCTGCAGGTCTGCAGGGGAGCACAGCAGTGAGGTAAAGGAAGGCGGGTTGCTGAGTGTGTAGGTCCAAGGAATTTAAAATAACCTTAAGGCTGCTAAAAGGAAAAGTCATAAGGTCTCTGGTGTTTGTGAACACGCTGCAGAAAAGCAAACAGCATGAGAAGTGGAAGCTTTCCGTTCTCTGTTGTGTAAGCACGAGTAGGCAACAATATCAACAGCGTATTTTAATCAGAGAAGAGATAATGGTTTAAATTTGCTCATTGGCAGAGTTCAGCCCAGAGCATCTAAGCATTTAAGGTGATCTGGTTTCTGTAAGTTCAGGAACGGATGTCTGAAAACAAATTGATAACAGTTTTCTAAAGTTAGGGCTAAAAATTTTTTACCAGGGAGACAGAATTTCAGGATTTTAGAGCAAGCTAAGCAAAAGGCTGGTTTGGGGCAGCTGTGTATATTTTGCATGTGTCACAGCTTTATTTTGATCCTGGCCCATCAGATTTCATTCACTGGCTAGTTTGTTAGAAGAAAAGAGTTTTGAACGCACTGGAGGCATTTTCCTCTTTGGCTGAAAACTCTACCAAAGCAGGAGAATTCACAACTCTCCTGCCCCTGCTGGGCACACACCAGGAGGGAATGCTGAGCCCAGACCCATGGGGTTACAGCTGCTCCTGTCCTGTCACTGGTGCCAGTCCTTCTGTGCCATGGGGAACAGACGGTGCTCACTCCTTGTTCCCATATTTCTGCATAGAGAATTTCTCTTTCAGCCCTCAAAGATAAATGTGACCTTGAAGAAAACACAGAATTGAGGCTTTTCTCCCCCTGGGTTGCATTCCTCCACATGCACAGGACAAATTAATGAAACACTTTTCGACCTTATGCTTTCCTGAACATTTTGTATAATAGCCCAACCTAGGTAAGTTATTTAAAAGTAATTGGAAACTGAATTTTTCCAGAAACTCAACTGTGAAAGCAAAGCCACTCTTCTGTGAATCTGATGATAATGTGGAGGCAAAGGACAAAGACTTACACGGGAGAAGAAAACCAAGAGTCTTGTCAGGAAGTTTAGAGGCTTAGCTCTTCAAGTCACTTTTAATTATCTCCCCCGAACAGAAAAATTGCCAGTAGCTTGTAGCTGAATGGAAAAATTGCCACAGGACACTCCTTCCCTGCATAACAATAAAGGAAACGTGCTGGAGAGTGATACAAAACAATGCGGAAGACTTTTTACAATTAGTGAAGGGTACAATGCCATGCCCTCATCTACAACAGGCCCTGTGTCTCTCAGAGTTTACCTTAAAACTAAAAAACCCTCAAGTTGAGCCATGCAGAGGTTTGGGAAATCCTCCATGATGGGGACCTGTAAAACATCTGGGACTTCCCCCATACGTGGAGTTGCTTGTTGCTGAGATGGCTTTACTGGAAATATTACTGATGTTTTAAAGATTATTTCCGAAAGAGAGCAACTGTGATTGCCCTGGTTTTGGTAGTAGTTGCATTCCTGTGGTGCAGCTCATGAAGGTTTTCTGAGACATCACTTTTGTATTTGATGCAGGAGAAGCAGTTTGCCTAAATAACTCAGTGGGATTTTTGTTTTTCGGTTGCATTTCCCCTTAAATCCCCTTTTTTTTTTTTTTTTCTTAGCAATTTCTAATATGAAACGAGGAGCCTGAGAAGATCAAACGGCGAGTAAAGATTTTAAAGAGCATAACACAGATGATTCTGGAGCTGGGAAAAAGACCCCAACAAAACAAGTAGAGGACCAAAGAGCCCCCCACAGATTCTTACTCTCCCAGTATATTAGCCTGAGTTTAAACAGCAGGAGTTCCTCTGGGCTCATTTTTAACTGGTTATAATAACAGTCTTTCAAAAGAAACCTGGAAAAGGGGATGGACAGGCAGAGGGGAGATCCCCAACAGCCTGGCAGAGCCATTCTCCCCAGAGTGCTTCCACCAGTGCTGAGGAGCTTTATGTAAAGTCATTTTACATGGAATGGAGACCTGTCTGTAGCCACTTCCTCATCCAAAGGAGGGTTCGTCTGCCTTGTGGAGAGCACAAAGGCACTTGCATTCCCCTCTTTGCAGCCAAGCCACGTGGCAAACGCAGCCATTTGGGCTTTAAAGCCTTTGTTCTCAGCCCCTGACTGATATATAGCACTGTGACAGGCATAAGTTTTCCCCTTATTCAGCATGAAATTAACTTGACGTGTTCAAAGGAGCAAAGCTATCAAGCCCGGATCGTAATCAGCATTAGCTTCTTCGGGGGAATCTTCCCAGTCAGACACTGAAATACAATCTGTACGTGCAACGAGTCCCCCGGGCAGCCCCCGTTCCACACACGCCCTTGCAAAGGGGCAGCGCAAGGGCTGGATGTTCCCCCTGCCCTCTCCTGCCTTCCCTCAGTAGCCCCAAAGTCGTCCCCAGCCAGCCCAGGCGCGTTGTTTTAAACACGCTCGTAATGAGTAAATGCGCCCGCAGCCCTTCGGAGCTGGCGTTTGCGATGTTTAAGTGTCTTTGGGGAAGCTTTCAGGCTGGAACGTTGCTGTTAAGACACTGAAATATTAGTAAATCTTGCAAACGACACAAGTTCTAATGCTGCTCATTTCTGCCGTGCTGCTCGCCGTGCTAATGACCCGGTGACTGGATTTGCTGCTTTGGAAAGCAGAGCTCTGTGCAGTAAAACTTTCATCTAAGTTGAGCCACCTCTCTCTAACGAATTTTTTATTTGTTTACATGTTGTTTCAGTGGAATTTAAAAGCAGCAATTAAAAGAACCCATCCAACCAAACCCTCACCCCCTAACGAGGAAGTTGCCTTAATTCAAGATCTAATATAATGATGGGGAAAACATCATGCTCTGTCCAGTAAAGTGATGAGAAGCAAAGGAAGATGCATAACTGTGCTGGTATTTTACATGGGCACAAATGCATAATTCATGTGGTGGTTACACTCACCCCAGCCACCACAGCTCCATTTTCCACCCAGCTGTGCCTGGGCACGACTGCACTCTGACACTTGGTCAGAAATTCCTGATGTCCTTGCACCCTGGCCCAGCTGACTCTCCTGATCCCATGTACTTTGTTTACTTACGATGAAAAGATCTTGTGTCTGGCCGTGCCAGGCAGGGGAGGCTGAGCTGGCACGCTCAGCATCTCCACTGTGCTTTGAAGCAGAACCTGAGCAACCTCTGTGCCCAGCTTTCCCCCTGAGCCTTGGAAAAGAGGCCAGGAATGAAACAGAAGCAGGGGGAGAGCCCTCGAATGAAAGGAAGAGCAAGCGAAGGCAACAGTGCAGGTGACACCTGGGGACACGGGTGTCCTGCCTGGACTGGGGATGGGCAGTGTGGGAGCCAAGCTGCATCCCACGTGGCTGCTGCCGGTGCGGAACAGCTCTGCTTTGGCTGCTGCTGGGAAGAGCTGTGTGATCCTGGAGGAGCACAGGCATGGGGACAGCACACTGCAGTTCCTACAGCCAAGGTCGATGCTGCCATCTCTGCTCGCTCTGGTGGAGCTCACAGGTGGAACAGGGGGGACGTGGTGATGCTCCCAGCACTTCCACCTGCCCTTCCTGGGGCACAGCCACCCTTTTGTCCCAGGGTTTGCTTTGCTCAGGAGTAGAAAAAGTACTCTGTGCACAAAAATAAATAAACCCCCAAGCACTTCTGTTTAAAAAGCAGAGCCCAATATTTACTTTGTGTTTATTTATGGTAGGGCTGGTGAAAACAATGCTATTGGAAAAGTAAATGGTGGAAATAGAGATATTTTTGCCTTATTTCTGAGCCAACTGAAAGGATGAAAGATAAAAGCTTAGGGGAGAGGCTGTTGATAAAAGCTCTGTGTGGTGAAATCTGTGACTGCTGCCCTCCTGCCCCTGCTCAGAGCAGGTGCTGTCACAATCCTCCAGGGGCTGCCCGGGAAATGTGGGCAGAGGCAGTGTGGACCAGCACCTCCTGTGACTCTCAGTGGCCTCAAAATGGCACAGAAACCTCCTCCTCTTCATTGTTGCTTTTTTAAAAGCTCCTCTTAGTTCCAAAACTTCATCTTAGAGCTCCAAAAGCAGACAGAACAGTGTGTTTTGAGAGCTGTAGGTCTTTATTATGGTAAAATCATAACATCTAAAATCCAATT
Source organism: Dasyornis broadbenti (assembly GCA_013397935.1). NCBI lineage: Eukaryota > Metazoa > Chordata > Aves > Passeriformes > Dasyornithidae > Dasyornis > Dasyornis broadbenti. The sequence goes on from VZRN01011461.1 coordinate 1,817,305, forward strand.
CAGCCCTCGCTATAAATAAGTATAATGAAGAATTTAATGATATTTCCACTGAAATTAGTCAGAAGGCAAACTTTAAAAAATGACACAGATCATTAACTGGGAACATTTCTCAGAAGAGATTTGTTATATTAAAAAGGCACTGAAATTACTAGCGTTAATCAACTGTATTGTATTAAAAACTCTGTATAGTTTAATTAAGTACTTTAAATATGAAGAAGTAAAAAAAGTCGGGATATAGAGGAATCACAGGCTTGAATCTGGCTCTCATGACATGCTACTTCCCCTGAACTTCTTAAGCACCTAATTTAGTAAGAATTCAGATTAAATAATTATTCTTGGCTGGTCTAAGCTGTTTTAATACCCCGTTTAATAAGTAACAATATTCCTGGCTATGAGAGGGGCATCACTTTTCATTTCCTTTCCTCAAACATGGACGCTGGGCTCTTCTCTGCTCCCCACCCTGGGCCCAGCTGAGTCAGTAAGGGCCAAAGAGAGCCAGCAAAACACATTTTATAGCATTTTTGAGATCTTTAGCTGTGGTTCTTTGCCTTCAGGACCCGGCACTTGCAGGTGATCTCCCGCTGGAACAAGTCTGGGCTTGTTTAGCCACTGACTGCAGACAAGAAGAGCATTCAGCTCATACACTTACATTTGTATTTGCCAATGAGGGCAATTTGCCTCTGCACTGCTGCTCCCTTGGGTAGCAGACACTTAAAACAACCTCAGTTCAAAGCACCAGCTTTAAAAATAAAAGCAAAACTGTAAAATAGGTAGGCTGCATTTTATCTCTCTCCTTGTGGGAGCCGTGGAGCAGCATCTCTCATCCAGGCTGAGCCAGCCTTGCGCAGGGCTGGGATGTGAGGTTATTCAGTCGCTGGAAAAGCAGCAGCAGCAGGCCCTCAGCACCCTTGTGAGCACAGCCAGCAGCTCCAGGAGTGCATGCTCCTCCCCACAGCAGCACATCTCATTGCCATATCTATTACCTACCCCACCTCCAGGATAAATGGTAAAAGTGTCTTTTCTTGTAGACACACATACAATTAAATTTCTGCATGAAGAAAACTTTCACCAGTCTTCTCCCCATCCTGTCCGTACACAAGTCACAGCCAGTCCCCTAAACAGGCTGAGGGCAGGCAAACAGAAACGTGAACTATCTGAACACTCTTCCCAATCCTGTGTTCACTGCAAAAGAAATTTCCTCCAGATATCCTCTGGTTTGGAAGCTGCTGTTGAAAAGACGGCCCAGAAGTAGAACATTTTACTGGTTCAAACTAAATATTCAGACTTGAAAGCTGGGAGACTTAGATTTTTTTTTATTTTTTTTTTTAATGGGCTTAGCATTAACAAAATAAAATTTTAAAATAAATTCTTGTGCAGTTTGGCTGGCTCAGTAGCAGGTATTATCATTTATCCTTGTCTCCCACTTTCTGATTTCAATTGTGTGGTGCTTTAAATGACGCTGGATAATAGAGCAGAGTGTGTGTCAGAAACAGGTCACCAGCTGATTTTCTGCAGCTGCTTTAGAGAAAAATATATTCCTTAAAACTCAAAAGCTCTTCAGCCAAGTCCCCAATACTTGAGCTGTTGTATATCCCAGGTCTGCTACAGTGCAGCTCAGGTTCTGGGTCCACTCTTTGGTTGTGTGATAAAAACACTGACACAGATTCATGTAAAATGCAATGACCTAAAATGTTTATAGCCACATATCACTCAAACAGAATGAACTATTTTATTTTACTTTTTATTTTATTGAGACACTAAATCAGAGGTTGCCTTCACCTGTGAAATTCAGCTGAGTGGATACACCTGTAATTATATTAATTGAAACATCTGGACACTGTCTCATAGGCTTGTGCTACATGGAAAACTATTTTTCCCCCCAACTATTTTATAACTAGACATTTTTCAAGCTTGGGTTTTCTCTTTTTCCTGGTGTTTGTTTCTATTTGTTCCACCCTTAGAATTGTTTATTCTGCTATTGGTTAGGGAGTAATGAGCTGAAATGAGCTACACCTGAAGATAAAAACCTGAAAGGAGCTACACCTGTGGTTTTTTACCTCCAAGGCACATCCCAGGGTTGATGTTCTAATGAGGAAAAGTTCCTGGTGAGGAGCCAGGCATTATGGAGAGGCTTTATGGTGCAGCAGCAGTTTCTGCTCCTGTAAGTAAGATGGTGTCTCTAAGGTTGGTTCTCAGCCATGGGGAAACCATGAGGTTCAGAATGTATTTTCCATTTTGGGAGAACAATATTTTGTCTGTGAAGACATTTATGCCACAAGAAAATAATGGCCTGGCTGAATGTTGCTTGATGCAAACAAGCCTCTGTTTGTTCTACTTTACAGCTGTAGTAGAGAGAGATGAAAAGAAAAATTCTCTTGGAGATGGTTCTGTGTAGGGAGGAGGTGGATGAAGGACAAAGGTTGAGCTGGGACGAAGAGGAATGTGGGGGCCAAGGTATTTTAGGTTTTGTCTTTGTTTCTTGCTAGCCACATCGATCTTAATTTGCTATGAGTTAAATGAATCTAATCCACTCTTTAAGCCAAATCTTCTTTGTCTGGGATGGCAATTGGTGAGTGCTTGTGCTTCATCTCCACTCACAAAATGTTTGTGTTTCCATCTCCCCTGTCCTGCTCTGAGAGTGGCTGGGGGGGCATCTGCCAGTGGCCAAGGCCACCCTGCCACAGAGGGTGGCCTTTGCCATCGTGGTGCTGCAGGAGCACTTTGAGGAGAGTCAGTGTCATGGAATTGAATGGATTCATCTGGAGAAAGAGGGAAAAGGTCTGTGAGAATAGGAACAGCGAGGCTCATCTAAGCAAGCGGGAGAAAAACGTGTTTGGCTGAGAAAGATGAAATAATTGGGGACTGTTGGTTTCTCAGCAATTTAATCAACAAACATTAATGCCACATGAGGCTTACAAAAGTTAAATTTTAGTGCAAATACAGAGTTTTGAAGAATATTTGGAAAAGGGGTGTATGATGCTATCAAGATCCCGTTAGGCCTGACAAACATGATCTGCTTACCTGTGGTGGTTCATGGCATGGACTCCACATGATGGTGATCAGCGAAGACACTTCATTGCAAAAATCCAGGGCTCTTAAACTGTTCCTTTGTTCTGAGTTCCCAGCCTTGTGAGGCACAACAAACGTGTTGAACCAACCCCACAAACCACGACAGGAACACGCATCAGGTGGAACCAAGCAGCAGCCCCACGCTGGGAGCACCCATTGGTTCTAACAATTGTTTCCAGCTCTGTCACTTGTTTTTCACCTCTGGTTCAGCTGAGCCACTCCCAGAATGCTCTGCTCAGCCCAAGCAGCAGAAGTGAGCGAGGATTTTACGAGGGCAGCAAGGCCCTCACTTGGCAAGGCCTTTCTGCTCCGCAGCACTCACCCATGGTTAGCTGACAGTGAAGCATCGTGCTGAACATCACCACCCCAGCACCGGGCACAGAGCAAGCTGCTTCCCATGATTTCAGCTGGATTTGAGGGCGTCTGTGCCTCGTGCAGTGGCTCTTCCTCTTACTCTGCTATCTGCCTCTTGCAATGTGTGTGCTATTCAAACAGGGCTATAGCCCAGGAGCTTCAGTGAGTTAATAACTCAGATTCTGCCCATTTGTCATGCAGGCTCATCCAGGGGAAATGAACAAATATTGTTGCCCCAAATCTGCTCAGATTGTGGCAGAGTGTCAGTAGAGGGTACAGCACTTGACTGCAGTACATGTTACTGAGATACTTGCCTAGAAATTCAAAGTGGTTTAAATTTAATTTTGGGTCAAGGACCCACACAAACTGGAGCACAAACCCTGCCTTGGCTTTTTTTGCTTTGGCCAGAAGGTGCCAATTAAGTTCTGTAAGAGGGCAGCAAGGCCAAAACCAAAAAGCTGTGAACCCAGAGGGAGGAGGAGGCACTAAAATGGGTCAGCTGTGTCCCTGCATGAGGATAAAAGTTCTTAATTTGTGAAGCAGACTCTTAGAGCCAGAAACAGGAGTGCAAGCTGGCCAAGGAAATATCCCTGGAGGAGTTACTGCACTGCCTTAGAAGGACGAGGAGAGGATCACACATGGGCAGACCCCCCACCCCACAATGGATGAACAGGTTTGAAAGTTCCCTCCAAAATGCCTGTTTGCTTTCTCTGTTGGTACTTCAGGCACTCTCAGTCTCTCTTTTAATTCAGTAGTAGTACCTGGGGTGTTTTTCTGTTGTTGGTGTCTTCTGGGTGATACCTGGTCCCTGAGAGTAATGCTAACAGCAGAAACAGAAGTGTCTGTGCAATAATAATAAAGAAGGCACATCCTATGGAACCATTTGACTCCAGGCTGAATGATCTGACCAGAGCTGTGCTCCAGGAAAGCTTGTTTTGTCCCTCACGGGTGCTCGCTGACCCTGGCTTCCCTTTCCCTGCTGATGGAAGGGGATCATAGTTCGTAGGCAACAGGCAGGGAAGTCTGGATGGGAAACACGATGCAATCCCACAAAGATTGCCTTTCAGGGTAAGCCATCACGCTGTAAGTGCCTCATATTCAGACAGAACTGTAAGTGGAAATAAATAGGCCTGGAAGTTCCTGTGTCTCAGTGATGACTCAGGACCAGATACAGGCAGTGTGTCCTCACAGCTCTCCACACTGGGCTTAGAAGAGAAAAATAATAGGCAATCTCTGAGTGGGTGAGATTTTCAATTGTCTGAAGTGGTGCAAGGAGCCAGCACTTCTTAATGAGGTTTTGTGGTTTCACTGCACGTGTTTCATTTGAAGGTAAAGAGTATTTGCACAGGCACTAAAATAGAGTGGAGAAGAACTGTATAGAATTTATGCTGCCCCTGGGGTTAAGAGTGTCCATATCTGACGGTTTATGTCCACCTTTTCTTGCAGAAATGATTGCAGGGTGAATTTTAAGTACTTTATCATGCGCAGAATTTGGAAATGCGCAGCAGCCAGGTTAGGGCTCTTGTGCTTTTAAGGCGGTTGTTGTAAGCCTGGTGCTCTCAGAAATCAGACCTACCTCTGTAGCAGGTTTAGTTTCAAGATAAACATGAACTTGTGCTAATTCTGCTACATCTCCAAAATTAGACTTACTATGTAGACGCTGAGGGTCTGCACACTGGAATTGGAGTTTCTGAAAACAGGAAATTGATTCCTGTGAGCACACAACCACTTAGTTTTTATTTTCTTTCTCTTGCTTAGAATGTCAGTGATAGCTTTAGACATAAATAGTTTTGAAAAATACAATTACTTCTAGTGTGAAACTTGGTTATTATTGAATGAAAAAATAATAAAAAATATTTTGTGTTAAGAAGCTTAATTGCAGACTGTGACCAGGAACTTTAATGGAATGTTTAGGGTGCTTATCCAACCAGTGAGTGCTCAGAAATACAGCACTTGAGCAGCAGTTTGTGTTAGTGGTAAACAACCATCATGATGTTTTTGCCTGTTATATTACATTTTAAATGTTCTGCCATGCAGAACTGTTGGTTCTGTCTGTGTACAGCTACTGCCTCAAAGTGAGTGAGCTATCGGGGAGAATGGCTTTGCAAATAATCCCTTTGGAGCCCCTCAGCACAAGGCCAGGTTCCCTGTGCTGGAGGGGAAGTTCAGCACTCTGGGTTTGGCAGCAGGGCTTCACCCTGCCCTTCCTCAAAAAATGTGCGTGCATCTCCTCTGCTTCTAACCCTGCCCCTTTTTGGTTTAATATTTGGGGCGAAACTACAGCTGGACGGAAATGGAAAGTTGAAGTGGGAGAGGATCGTTCCCAGCGCTGTGTTTGACACAAATTCTAAACCAGAGCAGGTCAAACACCCTTGAATCACGGTGACTTCTTGCCGCTCAGGCTTTAACAGGACGTACACTCAGGCCCTGTTCGTGTGCTTCAGCTTTTCTGTGTTGCATAAGAAAGTTGGATTAACATCTCTGTGTATTCTGCCCCTTTCTGACAGCACTATAAGCTGCAGTCTGGGGACTGCATTCCCACACAGGGTAGACACTTGAACAAAAGTACAGCTTTAAGATCATCATTGTTTTGACCTTTCTTCTCCTTTTCTGCTCAATTCCTACTGTGATCAATCAATAGCTGCTGTGGGAGCCCTGGGTCAATATAATTTAAACTGGTTAGTATGTCAGGATGATGCCACTTCAAATACTGTAGCAGTCAAACCTTGCTGTATAAATAAGAAAAACCCATTTAGTAGAAAGAAGGCAGGTATTTTCCTTTGAAACATTTCCGAGCTGACAAGTCTGGATTTATGCTGATATAAATTATTCTAATAAAAACAGAAACAGACAAAAATCCCTGGGAGAGCTGCATCCCTAATCTCAAGCAGATCTGAGGAGAAACCCAGAAGATGGGTGTGAGAGTGTGAGAAGCTGGCTTTGTGTCTCCCTTACCAGCTTTGACTGGAGTGCTCTGGGTCATTAAACCTAAACATAAAGCAGTTGTACCCCAGACTTCTGGCTTAGAAAGCAGCAAGAGTTTGTTACAGAGCTCCTTCCTTGACCAAGGTTTTGTTTTCTCTTGTAAGAAAAATGTGTTCTTTTCATGGTGGTGGAGCTCTGGATCACCTGGAGGTGTCCAGAGGTGTTCAGGCTGCCCCTTCCCATCTGGGGTAGGGCTCCCCTTCATGGGATTTATCCATTGTGTTTGCTTTTTTTTTTTTTTTTTTTTTTTTTTTGGTAAACAAAGAAAATCTTAGCTTGCAGACTTAATGGAAAACATGAACCATCTGTGAATGTTACTTGCAGCTCATTTACTTCATTGGCAAATATTAAACGGTGTTGTAAAGATCCACTGAAATTATGGAAATGGGTTTTAACATTAAAATCAAAGTGCAATTAGAACATTTCACTGCATAATTGTTTGGCAGACTAAGCTAGTAAGCAGAAGATACCCAGCTTTCTGATTTATTAGTCACAGGTTGTTTCTTTAGAACTACAGAAGCTGAGATACATTTTTGTATTTATATTTTTTAAATGATCTGCACAATTACGAAAAGGCAGCGCTCACACATCTTGGGGTTTATTTTGTATGACTGTGTTTTGCATTTCCAAACTGTTATCTCTGTTTTCCCTAACCAGCATAAATTGGAACCTGCAGGATTTAGAGGCGGGGGTAGAGACAGCAGTATCTTCATGTTTTACCCCTGTGTACCTCTGGAACATATAGTTTATTTGGTTTTAATTATTATTCAGACAAAAGAAAAAAATATGTTCACCACCAGAGTGGCCCAGAGTGCTCTGTAAGTAAACACCACATTACAGCAGGCTTCTAATCAATCTCAAAACATACTGGTTTGTACATCTTCAGATCTGAAGAGGTTTAAAGAAAAAAACAGATTTAGTGTTGAAATAACTAGAAATATTTTATATGTATGTAAAATGTGGTGTTACGATTGTAATTTATTTGCCAAAAGCGTGTTACAAATCGTCTCTGCTTTGCTGTTTCATATGAAACAATGAGGGATTATGATAGGTAGGAGCTGGCCAGTGATGCATAGAGTCCTTGTGCTTTTAATTTATGTATGGGGTGCTCAGAGTACGAATATATTTACTGTCTCATGCAGCTGAGCACTAGGGGCTCAGCCCTGGGAATGAAATAACGTGTAATTGAAATTACTGCACAGTTCTTTTTAGTGTAAAAGCTTTTCAGAGACTGCCTTTTTTGTTCAGTGTTGGTACGATCGGGTCCTATTTGTGACTGGGTTCCCAGGTGCTATTGTAATGCAAATAATTTTTTTTTTTTAATGCACACTGTGAGCTCCAGTATTGCTTCAGAAGTAAATATTTAAGTGCCTTTAATATTGAACATTTGCCGAACGGCTTAGTGTTCCTGCTATAACTGTTTAGCTTATTTATTTGTAGAATAATGTTAGTCTTGGGGTGGGGGGGGGAAATGTCTGTTATTGAGATCATGTTTGGAGTCCTCGGTGCTATTCTGGACAGGCTGAACTAGAATTACAGCAGGCGGTTTCAGCACTGAGGTGAAATTATATTGGAATATTGCTCCTGTGGGGGCAGAGGTGTGCTGCCAATCAGAATTAAGGTGACTCCTTCTCAGGGAGCGCTGCTGCTCTGTGGAAGCACACGTTGCTGCTCTGTTTGAACTGTGCAGGCTCTGGGCACTGAAAATTACTGAAGAAGAGCAACTCTTGTAGCTTTTAGCATTACAGGGGGTGCAGGCACGAAGCATGTTCCCATAATCACGCAAGGAAAATGATAAAAAGGAGATATTTCCATGCTGTTTGGCCCAAAGGCTGTGGCTCCTGCAGCAGTCAGGGGCCTCCAGCTGCACAGGGATGCTGGTGCTGGGAGCATCCGGTTCTTGTTACAGCTTAGCCACTGCTAACCAGGGCAAAAATATAAATTTCTCAGCAAATGCTTTTAAAACAGAAAGATACTGATATTATAAAGGATCTTTGATTGCTTCTGTTTGTTCTTTTTAATGTGAGGGGGCTAGAATTCAGCCTAGTTTGGTCATGCAAAGCAGTGCTTGTCTCGTGGGGTTTGCATCCCAAACTGCCATGAGCTGAGGCTGTTACCAGCACGTTGTTCTGTGGTTGTTGCAAAGTTCACCAAGCAGGGAGGAACTGAACATTGCTCATGTGATAGCTGCTAGCAGCTGGAAAAGACAGCCCTGCACAGCCCCCATGGCACTGTGTGCCTGGGCTCTGGGGGCAAAATCTCGGCTGAAGGCAGTGCCTGCTCCGGCTCCTCTTGGGTGCAGCCTCCACAAGAGATCAGCAGGTGGTGGTGATAAGAGAGGCTTGGAGGGACATTCTGTGCTCAGGATCTGGAGGTGAGGGTGGAAAACCTGCAGGCCAGGAGGTCAATTGTTAGCCTGGTGCTGGGTGAGCAGCTCTGCAGTGTCTGTAATCACTGCTGGGACCTGAGCTCCTTCTGCTGCTGGACACCGTGTGGGGACCTGTCTGTGGATATGCTCAACTGGGCAGCCCTGGAGTAGCCCTCCCTCTCCGGTGTTGGGTGGGGATCTCTGCCACAGCCAAAGGAGTTGAGACATTTGGGAGCTAAGGCCAAAGGGTGGCTTTGTGTATTCTGGGCCATTCCCCTGAATTAATGTGCTGCAGGGTTTAGTGTGCAGAGGCTGGTGAGCTCCTCATCTCACCACCAGCAAATGCACGGATCAAACACAACATTTCTTTAAAGGTAAAGAGAGCTAAAAAAAAAAATCTCAGCAAGCCTCATGCAAATGAGCCTGCCTTCTCAATACAATTTCCCTGCAAACACCAACACAGCGCCGGTCTTTGTAATGTGATAAATCAGCTGAAGCAGCAGGAATTTAACTGAAAGAATAGCAACTTTTTTCGAGCACCTCTGGAGGTTAATTGATGAAAGGATTTTGAGTTGATAAACACAACAGGAGGATTTGGATGTCTTCTCTGAGATGAAAACCCATATAGTTTGTGCTGCAAGATATTTATTTAACAAGAACTGTAAGTATGAATGTCTAAGATGATAATTTCTTCTCCTGAAAAAACAGACTTTATTTCAGTCTGAAGTATCCCACTATCGCTGTGACATCCCAGATAATTTCAGATCCCCTCAGGGGTTTGGTACTTAGATACATGCACGTGCTAATCCATGGAGTAGATGGAGCAGGAAGATGACCTCAGAGCTGTGAATCCCCACGGATGGGAAGCAAACAAAAAGGAATGGACTAAGGCAACTTTGCAATATGAAGCTGGCACGTGGTGATGATAAACAGTCAACACTGGCACAACGCTGTTGTTTAGCTTTCAACTGAGTTAGTCTTGCTGCTACCACTGGGAAAACTAATAACATAACAAATGAAACTATTGTTCAGTTTCATTAAAAAGAAATCTGATAAGATGGGGAAAATTGAATTAGCCAATCTCAATAGAGTTGCCGCTTGTTGCAGCAAAAGCAATATCATCTCTAATAGAATATGTCCCAGATAGTTTTGGCTGGGCCGGGCACCACGGAGCGTGAGTTCTGCGTGCAGATGCTGGCACAGCCACCAGCAGGGTAATGGGAGCATTAGTGGGTCAGCACTCTCCCTCTCCAGCAGCAGCTCCACAGCCAAGGCTGGCAGGGGCACTTGTTAGATCAATGAGATGAATTGATTTCTCTTGGCAGAGCAGGTTGAGGCTTCCTTCCAGTGAGGCCGATGTGCCCCTGCTCTGTGTGTGTGTGTGTGTCAGGTAAAGCCTCCCCTGCAACCTCACAGCCTGAATCCCCTGCTCTGGCCATGGCTGCAGCCAATCTACCAGGGTTCTGCTTGGATTCCTTTTCGAAAAATTCAGTTTTGGAATCCAAGCTGAAAGACTTTGATGCCCAGGCCTCTTGATGCTATAGGCCAATGTTGGTTTTATTGGGGTTTTGTGAGTCTCCCACCAGAGCCTCAGCAGTGCTGTCCATAACTGTGCATTCTCTGTTAATAATCCCAGCCTGAATTCATGAGGTTGAAATCCTTGCATCACTTATTGGTGACTCAAAATTATTATACCTAAAATAATCAGTGCTTGCTCATTTTATGTTGGAAAACACAGACATTGTGGCTTACGATTAACACGATGTTCTTGTGTCTGGGGCCTGTTAGGGTTCCTCAGCTACCTCTGGCACCGCCCAGTTCTGTACCTTGGCATTGCAAGGTGTCTGCAAGTACATGCTGGGCTGAGATGATGCCATATTTCATATTCACAGAGCTCATCAGATACAAGAGATTAGAAAAACGTCCTGTGCATCTTCAGTTGATTGGGTGTACTCACACAGTAACCTGTGTGAGATGGAGAATCTCATTTGCTCAAGTAGAAGAACTCAGCGTTTGTTGGTAGAAGTTGAGGTGAAAGGGGACCAATTGTGACTGCCTTTTTTGTTTTCTCTCCCATAATTTAGAAGGATGCTGGATTATAAGAAGGGAGTGATCGTGTGGAACAGTTTAGGTTGGTTTTTTTCTTAACAAACCTGGTAAGTAGGGGCTTTGAGGCAGTACAGGGTGGGAGGGTGAGGCAGGGGGGACGCAGAATCAAGTGATAATATGCTTTAGGCAGGATCAAGGTATTTTATATGTAGTATAAACACCTACCTATGATGTTTGGCCCCAAAAGGGATATTAAAGGAGATTAATCTGAATATTTGCAGGGAATTACCTTGCTAGCATTAGACTCCTTTGACACCTCAGTATCAGAACGTCTCAGAATTCAGTCTAGTTTCCTTACTTCTTCTTAAAATAAGGTTATTTAACTCTGACTTAGAGAATTACAGATGTTGATTTTTACACCTTTATTCTGCTAGAATTAATTTTCCAGAGCTGCTTTTTGTTGTCGCTGCTTTAGAAGGCTTCTGGCTGGCTCCTACTACCAGAAACTGTGTTGCTATAGGGAGGTTTTCTTGTTCCTTGACATGGTTTTCTGGGGACTTTAAAGCACTGCGGTGGCTGTTTGGTAATGCTCTATTACTTGTAGCACCTTCTAAAATATCTCTTATGTCATCTTATCCTTGCAAAAGTGGTGCACTCTGTTCAGGTTTAAATAATATGTTATCAGATTCAAAAGCTTACTGTCCTTAGATGATCAGAGTGAACTACTTCATTTCCACTGTGTGAGGAAATGAAACATTTTGTAATAGAAACTTAAATCTCCTGCCTGTGGAATGAAATGACCTTGTGTGGTACAAGATTTACATTTAAGCCAATGGGCACTAAAACCTGCTATACACAGCTTTGTGTTTCCAACTAGCTGTAACTCCATTTTGTAAAATCAAAATGGAAATTGTATTCTGAATATTTTCATTTTAGCAGATTTAAATATAGCCGTGTAAATAAAACTATTAGATGACAGAGAAAAGGAGATTTGAAGAGTAATATGCTGGAGAGAGTGAGGATGTGTGGAAATTCTAAGAGAGAAAATGTTCTTGAGCTGCCAGTGGGATGTTCCTGGAACGTGAGACAGCAACAGGGAGACGGATGGAGATGAGTGGAAGTTTGTGAAATTAGAAAACAGCTGGAAAAGGTTCCCAGCAGGCTGTTCCTGTGGGCAGCCTGTGGTCCTCTCAGCACCTGCAGGGCTCTGCTAGAGCACACGTGTGCAAGGACCTTAAAAAAAATATTTCTATATGATAATCTTTGGCAGTGTTATTAACTCTTCTTGCATATGTTAAAGGGCAGACTGAGGCCCTTCTTTTGCATATTTTTCTGGCTTGTTTGAGCTGCAAAGGTGTGACTGACATTTAAATGTGATTTGAATCTTGGTGCGTAACGCTCGTGGTGTTAGTGGTGGGGAGGGGAGGATGAGCTGCTGTGATTCAGGCTTCAGCCGTGCTCTCACAGTGGATCTTTGGAACACCAAGCTCAGCAAAACGCTGCTGTATCGAGGCAGAATATCAAGAGGTTTTGTTAGAGGAGAGAAAACTTGGTTTCTCTTGGGATTGTGTCCTGCCACGCACCTCCCAGCAGCTGTATCCCAGCTTTTGTAGCTTGGGAGAAAGTGCTTTGATAGGAGAGAAAATAAAGCAAGCTGAGGTTTTTTAGGCATAAATAAAGTAAAAAACTGAAGACAGTAAGGTAATGATTTCCCTGTAAGACTTAATTAATACCACAGTTTTTCACATGCTTATGATTTTGAAATATTTTAACTGGAAGCAGTATAACCTTGATAGGTACGCTGGTCTCCTATCAAAGTTCTTAGAGTGAGTTTTCATTAATTAGCTGGGCCTACAGCGTCTTGAAGGAACATTCCCTGACTTCAGATCTGCTCAACTGCAGATGGAGGAGGTCTTTGTGAAAGGAAGAGGGAGTTATTGTTAATATGTGATGAAGTTATGTTTATATATGATGATATGTTAATTTGTTAATAAGTAATGATGTTGAAGAGCTTTGTCTCAGCTGGGAGCAGGAGGAAATTCATTCCTCTTTCTTCCTTCTTCTGTATTTGTTACATCTTTTCTATATCCAGTTTGCTTTTTTCAGCAGCACCATTTTAGAAGCTTTTAGAAATAATGGCCACATTCACATCAAATTGTGAATTCAAAGGTTGATAGAAGCTGCTCTCTCGGCTTATTTGGGAATCTCAGGAAATCCATCTGCTGTTGGGTAATGCTTTGTATGCTGTGAGAGACCCCATCCTTCTGATGGGGAGCAAACAAGTGATCCTGGCCGTGCACGACTGCTAAAATATTACTGAGCTGGCAAAATTCGTACTCTCATGTCCTGGGCTTGACTTCAGCATTTTCATTTATTGAAACCTGCAGCACAGGTAACCATTGCTGCTGTACAGTCACATTGGATTTCCTGCCTAAAACTACACGCTTTTAAGAACCAGACTTTACCATAGCCAGTAATTACCAAAACAACAACAAATAATGCATGTGTACTTATTTTATGGCCTAAATGTTTTCTTATTGCATGCTCTACCTGTACAAGTTCCCATGAAAGAGGATAATGATTTTTGGTACCTCCCTCGGCTGGGAATTCTCACTCAGCCCAAACTGAAGCTGTGTTTAAGCAGTGTTCCCTCACACATCTGCTGTTCCTGATGTGCTGCTTTTGCCAGTATTTCTGGCCAGGTGCTCTGTTACCTGTCTGAGGGGCAGCATCCTCTAAAAAGGCATTTTCAGGCTCAGTGAGCAGCCCACCTTGTGCAGCCATCCCTTGATCTGAGCTGCACAAGAGCATCATTTTCCTGCACTCTGGTTCCTCCAGCAGGACCCAGTTCTGGTTCTGCTTGTCACTGTGCAAGTCCTGCCAAAACAAAGGACCTGAGAAGCCTCTGCTGGGCAGTGGCAACACAAAAGCCATCCTTTCTTTAAATTTGAATGTACGTACCTTTAGGTTAAAGAGTAAGCTTATGAAGTGGAGTTTAAAGCAGAGTCCTACCCAGACAGTTTTCTGCATCTTACTGTTCTTAATGTTTGGGAATTGTCAGCTCAGCCAACTTCCTCCCCTGGTTGAGGAAGGATTGCTGCCCTCAATTCCTGATTACTTCAGTGCGTTAGCTGGCAACTCTTCCCTCATCTTGCTATTTGGACTTAGATTAATTTCCTTTGATCTTACTATTTATGAAAGCGGCTTTCCTTTTTTTTTTTTAAACTCTGTTTTACCCTAACTCTCTTTAATTTGTGGGAGAAATGTAGCCTGCCTGCTCTTGGGGTCTATCCAATGCTTCTCCTATCAGTGGTTCTGCTGTGATTGCTCTGCAGACATCCCCCAATTCACTGAGCACACATTCCTGGTCTGCTTTAGCTCTGAACCGCTTCTCACACAGGCGGTGTCTGGAAAGAAACATTAAATCGGAGCTGGATAACGCTGTGTACCAAGAGTGTGTGTGTGGCTAAAGCCTTTCCATGTATAATGCATATATGTTAAGAGGAGGAGAGGACTCTGCTGCTTTGAAATTAAAAACTGGCTTGTAGCAGAGTAAACAAGCTCCCGTGGTTGTGCACTAATTGGGAATGAATGCATTGTGTGGAATAAATCACACAAAGGCATCCTGACAACACCTGTCTGGTGCTGCATTAGGGTATTGTGCTGGAAGGGTTTTGAAGAAACATGGCACACAACTTTTCACTGCTCCACTTTGTACTCCAGGTAAGTCTAATGCAAATGAGGGAGAAATTGGTGACATTAGACTAATAGCACTGTTTAGTCTGTAATAGTCTCTACTTAATAATGACTCTGTACTTAAAATTTTCAGATGAAGGCTGAAAACGATTCGCTCCACAGGAGGCCTCATGGCTTTGTGTTTTCTGTTTGCCTAAAATGAATATTCAGACTAAGACAAATCAGGGAGTATAATGAAACAAGATAAGCATCTGATGCTTCCAGCGGAAAGATCACTCTATGGCATAAACAGCAGTCGCACACAGAGGGTTCCTGAAATTACAGCATGCTGGTGCATCTGTATAAAACAAAAATGGGCAAGTGTAGGTCCAGTGCCTTCTGTAAAGTTAGACTTAGATCTAGAACTAATTCTTCACCCGCAGATATTCCTCCAATCATCTTATGTGGAAGTTTAGGCCACAACAGGGATGGATTCCTTTTGTCCAGTAGGGACTGCAAACACGTCCAGCACCCACCTCAATGCTATGAGGCGAGACAAGAGATGACTCAATCTTTATTTTTCATTTCAAACCCAAGTCAGGCATTGTAATAACAATAATCAACAGTGGAGAACAGAATCATAGCCCACTTGGCTTCTAACTGATAATCCAGATTCAAGTAAAATAAAGTTCTAAACTAGATCAACTCCTGTTGAATAAATGACTCAGGCTCAAACATATATCCTGCCCGTGCAGTGATAAAATGGCAACACTCCTGGTTGCCTTTCCATTTGTGATTTGTCCATACTGATGACAAACTCTTTTTAGCTGAGTGCACTTCTTATGGTGCAGGCTCCTGTCAAGGTGAATTTGATTCATTTTACCTTATTGCACCCAGGTTTAAATCATGTCATCTCCATCCGTGGCTACACGTGGTTGATTTGTGGCACTTGCCTAACTGGAGAATACATAACACAAGATTGATTGCAACAGCATTTCTAAGAGTGTAATGATAACTTTTTATGGCTTTCAACTCTGTCATTGTGCTGGTGTCACACTGTTCTGAAAGGAGTTTGGGACCTCACATGTCACACTGTGCAGGAAAAGAAGGTGGGGAGAGGAGCAATATTCAAAAGAGCTGGGAGGAAATCACATTTCTTCGTTAGGTTTGTCTGCAATGTAAAAATTGTCAAAATACACAAATATTTCACCACATCCTGTAGAAAAGGACATAGTCACAGTAGCTCCATAAATGGCTGCCAAGGAGTAAACTGAAACCTGCATTATTTCAGTGTTAATGAAATGTTAAAGATATGGAGGAGTTTTAAGTACCTGGATTTTGGAAGGTTGGTTTTCACGTTGGCTTTGATGTGACTGCGTGAGCGTGCAGCATTGCCTGTGACCATCTTTTCCGATATTCAGTGGTTCCACTTTTAAAAGCTGAGAGTGATCTGGATGCCCATTTCAAGGCATCCGAACTAACAGGATTCTTCAAAACCTCTTAGCTCTATGGCCTGTGTGGGTTTCTTATACTGACAAAAGAGCTCACTGACTCTTTTAAAGCTGCTTAAAGCCTGTGTCAGCCAGCATTCAGAATCCAAATAGACAAAAGAAATACAGAGTAGATGAAAATTAAAAGATACCCCAGAAATTCAGTAGCAGGTCTGGGAATGTCTCTAATATTCTGCGTTTCTTTATTCCTCTTCATAAGCAAAGAAATATATGGTATTGTTGACTTCTTCTTGGCTATGCTATGTATAGATTTTTTTTTTTTTTTTTTTACATTTTCTTCTGAATAATGTGACCCAAACAGAGGGGCGGGGGGGGGGAATAAAAGCTTGTCAGGGGTAGAATTTGCCTCTGGTCTGAGTCATGGGGGGGAAAAAGGCAGTGCTCACTCCAGAAGGAAATGAATCATTTGATATCCTAAATCTCAGAACCCAACAGGCTAAAAATGGATCTTCTATATCAGGAGAAATCCTAAAAATGTCTCTCTCTTTCTAAAGCTGATCAGATGAGTAAAGATCCATTAGCTATGTCCCAGTGTAAACAGCATCTAAATATTCAGGGACCTTCCTGAAGTCAGTGAAGATCTAGTGACAAGCTGGATGCTTTCCATGTTATTTTTCCAAGTTTGCATCTTCATTTTTCCCTTTATTTTCCACCTGTACACTATGTTTTCTTGGTGGACAGGCAGATTTTTGCTTGTGGCCACAGCATGTTTTATTGAAACTGCTGAGCATACCTTCTGTTTTCCTTTCATTCCAAAGTGGAGTGAATTATCTTCCCTGCCTGGTGCTGATGGCTAAATCCATGGAAGCTCCTCTCCAAAGACTAAATTCCAAATGCTGTTGGACTAAAGGCCAGCAGAATCCTGGCTTGGGTCAGAAATAGTGTGACCCCATAGGGATGGATTTTTCCCCTGTGCTGGCTGCTGGTGAAGCCCCACCTCAAACCCTGGGATCTGTTTTGGGCCCCTCCCAACAAGACAAACATTGAGGGGCTGGAGTGTGTCCAGAGGAGGGAACAGAGCTGGGGAGGGGTCTGGAGCACCAGCTGCTTATGGAGTGGCTGTGGGGGGCTCAGCCTGGAGAAAAGGAGGCTCGGGAGAACCTTCTCACTCCCTACAGCTCCTGGACACGAGGGTGCAGCCAGGTGGGGCTGGTCTCTTTTCTCAAGTAACAAGCAATAGGACGAGAGGATTACGGTGCACCAGGGGAGGTTTAGACCGGCGATGGGAAAGAATTTCTCCAGTAAAAGGGTGATCAGGCACTGGCACAGGCTCCCCAGGGCGGGGTGGAGTCCCCATCCCTGGAAGGACGTAAAAGACACGTGGATGTGGCACCTGGGGATGGGCTTTGGCAGTGCCGAGTTAACGGTTGGACTTTATGATCTCGGAGGTATTTTTAACCAAAAGGATTCTGTGATTCCATGAAATGCAGGTGCTGTGCTCGGTTGACTGTGATGGTAACTGTGACTTTGCCTACGTCTCCTGTAAGCAGCAGGTCCCGCTTTGGCAGATGTGTTTCTGATCAGCTCATGGCTCCAAATACCAGCAAACCACAGCGGGTAACGAGGTACACCTCGTCAAAGAGCATTCCAACACCACGATCGTATTTTTACTCAGTGTTCACTGGGCCTTCCTGTTTGTATAGCGGCGTTTGAAGGTACTACTTATAAGCTGGATAAGTTAATTAAGCTGTTCAAATAATGTGTGCAATGCTTCAAATGAAAAGCAGGTTTGATTTGTCCTAACCACCGTACAAAGGTATTAGGGACTGGATTGTCATAGCCCTTGAAGACACAGTAATCAGGAAAGCACACTGACCATTAATTGAGTGCCAAGGGCAGATATTACTCTTTGGAACAAATTGCTGGTGTATATCTATGCATATATATATTTAATACACGTATTTTTATAACTGTGCACTCCAGGCATTTAAATAAAGAGTCTGGTTTGATGTGTTCTGATATTGTTTCTAAGGAACCTTTCCCTGCTGTTTTCCAAAGTTCTACAAAGTATTCCCTGAGAGCTGCTCCCTGCTATTGGTGGGCTTTCCCAAGCAGGAGTGTTTGAGAGAGCTGTCCTTGTGCAATTTTTAGTTCGTGTGCATCTTAACTTCTGCTCCAGTCAGTGTATAGATGCTCCTTCAATTTAATTGGTGTTTGAAAGAGAAGGGAATGAGTAAAAATCTGTTTTCTCGGGCTTAGTTCGTGCTGATAAGCAAATTAAATCCTTTGCTGTCCTGAACATAAATAGATAGGAAGTAGATTGAGTGTTCCTCATACTTCATGGCCACAAAATTCCTAAGCAGACATCAAGCTGCGAAGAAAAATGACAGTTTGAAAGTACTGACCTAACTCTTGTCTGCCTTGTGTCTCCCAGCTTCTACCAAAGACTTTCTGAGCCTGTTCAAGGTGGGCTGGAAGTGCCCACTTGGCAAACCCTCATCTTTGCGTGGCAGAGCCGGCATTGCCTCTGAGTCAGAGACCTGGAAACTGCTTTGTGCTCCTGGGAACTGCAGTCAAGGCTCTTCCAAAACGACAGAAAAGCACTTTTTGGCAGTTGATGTTGTTTGAAAGTTAAGTACAGCAGCAAATGGGAAGGTTGGGCAGTGGGGGTTGGATTATGGACAATTATATTGTTCCAGGGAGATCTGGGGATTGATGCTTGGTTTTGATTAAATCTGTTCACTGTTCAAGGAATATTAAGTTCTACTTGCCCAAATTATTTATGGTATGGACCAAGTGCCTTGCATCACGTACTCTCTCCGGTCATTGAGTGATAAATCCATGTGATGGAGGTCTCTAAAATGCATGGGAGTTGCAGTAGGGAGTGAAAAGAGGTAAGAGAGGGAATAGCTGGAAGAAAGTCAGACTTGCCAAGAGGTTTTATGTTTGAATTCTTTGAGAAAACGAGCTGAGGAGCATCCCATGCAGCACAAATCAAGGAGCAGTTTTGCAAATATCTGTGTGGTTTTGCAGCACTTTCAGGGCAGCTGGGTGGGCTTTGCACTCCTGCCTGTGCTGCAGGTCCCTGCACGAGGCTGCTGTGACTGCACTCTTGGGACTGGGGTTCTGTAGCTCTCTCCAGAATCCCTTCATCAAAACTTCAGCTGCTCTTCTGTAATTACTGATGGAGAGCTGGGGGGAACCCTCTGAATTTCAGCTGCAGAGCTGATCTCTCTCAAGCTAAGCATCACTTCATAGTAAATCTGGGGTGGGGGGGGGTGTTTGTTTTTAAAGAGATTGGAGGGAAATCGTGGTGTAACTATCCCTTAGTAAAGGCAACAATTTTTGGTCCTGTTTTCACTGCGAAAGTTGGTAGGAAATTGATTTGAGAGTACTGAGGACACAGTTCAGGTGTTTTGAACCCTAATGTACCTGATTTACTGAGGGGGAATAATGAAGCAGACTAGCCTCAACTGCTGGAATGGTTTCGCTCTATTGAATTGCATCAGTTTTAGACAACTAGATTTGATCTGTGACATGTGAGATGGGATGTTGTAAATAGCACAGCTCCCCTCTTCATCCTGCCTTTCCCTCTAAGCCTTTCCAGCTTAGAATTCAACGCAAGCTCCTTTCTCAGCAGTAGGAATGAGTTTTGATAATCCTGAAGTGTCTAGACATCTGAACTCCAGCTCCAAGCTACTCAAGCCTGAGGTGTACCTCTTTGGAATTTCCATTATCTACACCTCACATGATCTATGCAGTTCATGTAGCAGTTTGTTCACAACTAAAATTTTAAGTTGTAGAAAGGTACCAGAGAATTTGCAGTGGTTCTACGAGGTATAGGAGAACTAGTTCAGGCAAAATGAGATGCAATTCAAGCGTGGGTAGGTTTATGGGATTGTAGGGTTTTAGTTTTATTCTCACACTCCTCTGTAATTCCTAATTTTGGACAGAACAGATGGACTGAAATTCTCTTTCTTCCCTTGTTTCCCTTCTGGGAGAAAACACGTTTGCAGGGACAGATTCATTGGTATAATTGAAGTAGAGAACAGGTCTGCTATATTTCTGACCAACCAAAATCCAGAATAAAACCAGAAAATGAGGTTTATATGATATTTTAGCCAAAGAAAAAGAATGTATCACATGAAAAAAAAAAAAAAAAGAAAGCCAAGATAGGTATGAGGTTCAAGTTATTAAGCAAAAGGGAATTATACAGTTGTGTCAAATAATGCTGGATAAAACAAAGAGGAGTTCTCCTCTGAGGTGCCATGGAAATTCTGTGCTGGTGCTGTGCCTGTATCCCAGGTCAGATGAAAATGGTGTAGGTCCTGCAGAGCTTCTGCAGCTCCCCAGAGACTCCAATTCAGGTTCAGGTGAGCACAGGAACTCCTGCATCCAGGGGCAGAGGGACTTGGCTGTCCAAGTGAAGAAGTCACTGGACAACACACGCTCCCCTCCAGTTAAAAACAGAACCAGGCAAAGTCAGTTCATCCATGCGCGGGATCCTGGCAGCTTCGCAGAGCTGATGTGTCAGAGGTGGCCAAAGAAGCTGGGGTGTGACACAATGAGGGCTGCAGGTGTTCATCAGCCCCACTGAGGTCTCTGACCGGGTGGCATGGCCACAGTGCCTGCCATAACAACTGGGATTAATTTGGGGCTGGTGACAGCAAACCCTCTCAACCTCAATGTTTTTAGCACAGCCACCCACTTTCTGTGAGATCCCCCTGCTCACCACAGACTCAGGCAAAATAAGAGCATTTAGCTTTTATAATGCTCTTGCGCAAACGCTTGGAAGGGAGATCCTTTGGAGGATTCTAAACAAACCAAGCTGGGCTCAGGAGCTCTTTCCTGAGTTCAGTGTAGTTGGAGACTGAGGAAGGACTCACAGAAAGTGCCAGACAGGTGGACACTGCTCCTGTCTGTGCCTGCCTGGTTACAGCTGGCCCTGCAGGCAGCAGGCTGGGCTTGCTGAACCCTGAACCAGAACAATAACTTTGTCCTTGCTCATTGCATGGCACCTCATGCACTCCAAGGCTGGAACCCTGAAAGGCAAACTTCTTCCAACTACAGGATTTAAATTCTGGTAAATGTCCATACATGGCAGAGAAGGGAATAATTATTATGTAGCAACTCTACTAGGTAAGGAAATTATTTCATAATCCCTTTAATGTCTGTGCTTACATGTTAGCCAGCTGGCTTGGTTACTGCAGAGAAGAGAGGTTACTCTAATCCTTTAACAACTTGTTTTCAATCAAGCAAGCTAGATTTTTGCAAGATCAATATGAGATGAACAGAAAATATTTGATTACCTCAGGAGCTGTCAGTGTCTGACTTTTTTCTAAGCTGACATAAATAACATCTGGGGTGGCAAATGTACATGCTTCTGCTTTCTATTTCTGAACATTATTCATGGACTGAAACTTAGCTTGAAATTGAAACAATAAGAGTTAGAATTCTGGAAAAGCACCATTTCAATTTGCAGCAGAGAAACAACTGAAGCTGCCAGCTGGAATGAAGATTCTCAGCACACAGAAGGCAGAGAGCATGTGTAGCATGATGCAAAGTACAGTGAAACTTGCTTGTAAATCACACTGCCTTTTAAAATTCCAGTCCTTGTCTCTGGCAAAGTAGAATGCTGCTGAGGTATTGCCCTGTGCCTGAAATTATAGCACCTAAAAAATATTGCTGTTTGTTCGTGCTGTGAGAAAGGTGAAGCGGGCTGAGAAGAAACTGTCTGGGGTGGATGCTGCAGTCGCTTTTGCACCTTGNTTGAGAAGAAACTGTCTGTGCTGCACGTCTGGGGTGGGTGCTGCAGTCGCTTTTGCACCTTGCTCATGCCCCATCTAGGCAAGGATCTTCAAATTTCCGAGTTGTTTAAATATCAGATGTTATTGCTGAGTCTGAAATGGCTTTATGAAAGGTTACTGTTGTCCCACCTGTTACACAGGTGGTTATACATCTGCTTGGTAAGTCCTCAGAGCAGGAACAACAATGCAATCCTACAATTCCTGTTCTGTGCTCTGAAAGTGCCTTTAAAATGCAGCAGTGTTTCCTACACAGCAGTTGTCCCCAGCAACCTCTTGAGATCTGAGCTATTAACTACCAGCGAATGAGTACATGTGCTGTGGCCTTTAACCTCATCTTTGGGTTATCATTTCTGATGTTTCTTTCAATAACTTTGCCAGTTTCTTTTATTACGTTGTGTTTTTTTTTCAACTGCCACTGAGATTTTTTGTTTTGTTTTTTTTTTTTTTTCCTTCCAGACCTATGTCTCACACTTTTGGGCTGTATCCCCAGGATAGAAATACTTACCTTTTCTTTCATATCTCATGTGCAATTTGTTGGCTCTGA
This sequence comes from Dasyornis broadbenti, assembly GCA_013397935.1. Classification (NCBI taxonomy): domain Eukaryota; kingdom Metazoa; phylum Chordata; class Aves; order Passeriformes; family Dasyornithidae; genus Dasyornis; species Dasyornis broadbenti. The sequence continues at coordinate 1,839,607 of VZRN01011461.1, forward strand.
CAATTCCTTTCATTCTGAAAAATATTGCTTTAGAGAAATCAGTTTTTAAAACCCAGCAGCAACTCAAGACTATTTTTGTCTGTAGCCATTCCAAAGAAGTACCAGTTGCCAACTTGTCTCAAACACTGCAACAGTAATCAGCACCTCCAGGTAATGGCTCCTGACACACTTTTCGTACAAAATGTCGCTGAAAACTCATGATCTGGCTCTTCTCTTTAGGCAAACAAAGCAAAATGCTGGGGGAGAGAAAAGATGAAAGCATTTACTTCCTCCCCCTTGGAATAAGGGCTGTGAGAAGGGATGAGGAGATGTCAGCGTGGGATCCTGAAGTCGCTGGGGATGAGCACGGGGACACTGTTGTCGTGTCTCTCCAAAGGAGCTGTCACCTTGAGTTAGGATGCTGTGCCATGGCAGACTGCCACCCACACTCGGGTGTACTTTGAAGGGAGCAGACTAGAAATGGTTCAACTTCCCAGGCACACCAGCTTGGATAATGTCAAGGAGGGGGGAAAAAAGGGAAAGGAGCTTGCTTGTCAATGTTAAGAGAAAAAAATAAAAAATTAACTAAACCTTTCCCATCTGCTGTACCAATACATTTAAAACTGACCCAGTGGTTTTTAACAACTTTTTTTTTTCCCCAGGCTTTTGAGTACGGGTTTTAAAAAGTCCTTTAAAACTCAGCTTGTGCAGGTGGGGATGCAGGGATGCAGTCAGCTTTTCTCCCTTCTTGCCAGAAGGCATCTGAGGGAGAGGGAGCACAGGCACCAATGCCTGCAGTAACCTGGGGAGGATCTGTCATTGCTGACCCTACATGGGGTGGAGAAACAGCTTCTCTGCCTGCTGGGGAGGTGTGGATGCTCCCTCTTGGTTTTTGTGGGACAAAAGTTTGGCCCCGAGAGTCTCAGAGCTTGAAGCTGAAGGCACTTCACTTGTGTACAGCAACGACTGGCACCAGCAGCTCCTTCAACTTCATTTTTTGTCCATTATTCCAGACATAATTTCTAATCAAATAAAAGTCATGATTAAAATATTGTTGTGATGATGGCACATCTGATCTGATCCCAAGTGAGGGACACTCAGAGGTGGGAGCCAATGAGCCCCAGACTTCTGCACACTTGGACTGCAAGGGTGTAAAAACCCAGGATATTCTTTGTTCAGGGTCCCTCCTTGGAGGCACCAGCTTGAGCTGTTATTTTGTTATTTAGTTATTGCTCCAAGATTAGATTATTCTAATGATCAGGATATCAGAGACTCTGCTGTGGGAACTCTGGGGTGGAGCAGGTGGGGAAAACACCTGCTCTGGCTGTGTGTGGATGTGGGGTGCAGCTGTGGGGGGGCTTGGGGTGAAGTTTGACTGCATAAACTGACGTTTCACCTGCTTTCAACAGCTCATGATTTCCAAGTGAACCTGTAATTCAGAGTTTTTTCTACGTTCAGAACTTTCCTGAGAGGTTAGGCAAACCAGGAACGTGCACAAGAAAACCTCTGTAGCTGCTGAAATGAGCTTTTAGAATAAACTGAACCTATTTAGGAGCTTGCTTGGTAACAATAGATCAGACTAATAATGTTCATTATGTCCCAGCCCCTGCAAGCAATTTTGCAAAGACAAACCAATGCCTTCCTTGTGTTTGGCCAAATCTCAGGCTCTAGCATAGCAGAAAGTTCAGCTGCTGAAGAGCTGTACCTGGATTTAGCGCTGCAAGAGCAACATTTTCAGTGTATTTTGGATCTCTTTTGGGGCGCTCGGCTGTAGATAGGATGGAAAAGGCTGCCTCTGAGGTGACAGCATTTGGTTTATATGGGAAATATGAAATTAGTTTACCTTTCCTTTCCCAGATTCTACATACTTGGGTTTTCCTTTCTTAGGTGTTACTTTTTATTTGTTTGTTTGTTTGTTTTGCTGTAACCTGGTCCTCACTGCTGCTCCCAGAGTCTGAAATCCATATAAACACACAGTTTGTTACTGTTATTAAAAACTCAATCACTCTATTTTTGTATCTAATACTCATGTTCAGGTATCAGATGTCTCTGGATGTTTAAAATTGAGTATAGCTTGTAAGTCTTAGGCAATGGGTGGGAAATACCATATGAAGCAAGAATGGGATTTGTCGTATCCACTTGCACAGAAATGCATTAATATCAGGAGGAAATCGTGCCATGCTATGAGTTTAAGTCTCCTTTCTCCCTCATGATTTAATAATTGTTTTTCTTTGTTTCTTTCTCTTTTCCAAGTTAAAGAACCAAGCGTGCTCTGGCCAAATCTCTACCAAGCCAAGCAAACTCCTTCTTCTTATCCTTCTTTGATACTATAATGCTCCAACAGGACCAGTGTAAAATCCTTTGTTCTACCCTTGCCACCTGACGTCTTAGAAACAGGATTTATCTCTGAATGTTTATTCTCTTCCGTTCTCCATTTTAACAGTGTAAATATTTGACTTTGCAGTTGTGAACTTAGTATAAACTTCCCAGTAAAAACTTGGCTTAATTAAACCCATCAAAACACCTGTCAGTTTTGTGTGTGTGTGTACAAGAGGATGGGTCAGAATCAGCTGCCTCTAAATGATGCTGCACATGTTTCAAGGGCTTTTTATTCTTTATGGCAGAATGCCTTTCAAAGGTGAATTTTGCAGCAGGTACTTATGTGAAATCAGGTAAAAAGAAAAAAAGTTTCTATTCCTCTAAATACTGGAAGTTAGGTCTTATCCTAAAACTTCTTTAAATGTACTTGCTAAGAACGTGGTGTCACATGTGGGGTAAGATGCACCAGTGCAAGTACATCATAAATACAGCTGAATTTTAAATATCCCCTTGTTTTTATGCCTGCAATCATCTCAAAGCACACGAAACCTTCTAGAGGTCAATCTAAATGAAATAGGGATGCAATCAATTAGCTTCTTCTTTTGCAGTAGTAATTGCTTAAAGATGTGAAAGGAGAGATCATCTTGAAAACTTGATGGAAGTAGAAAATAAATGCATAGGGAAAAGTACATTGATTACTCTGATCTTTAACAGTTGTGTTTGACATTATGGCTAAATTTAACTGTTGTCCTAGACATTTTTATTTTTTTCCCAATTAAAGACTTTATAAGATAATTTGCTGAGGGGTTGAAGGTTCCACCACAAGATGAGGCATTCATTGGTTCTGAGATGTGGGTAAACAGAGCTGGATTGCGAACAGCAGCACTTGAGCTTTTGTACAATGCAATGCCAGGTGCAGCTTGATTTCATAAAACAATAACCCCTGGCTGATGGAGTGTAATATGGCACATCTTCAAGAATAAATGAGACAAAATATTCCAATTACAGACTAATCTTACTTCTTTCTATCCTGAGCCAAGTGTTTGCCTAAATTGTTCAGCAACAAATTACCCCAGGAGCAGAGAACTACCACGGAGGATAACAAAGCGGTGTCTGCTCAGGGAGATTAACTGTTGATCGGATTCTCATATTAAGAGTTCTTGAAGGAAAAAAAGCAAACTAATTCACAGCAGATGAGGCACTGATGTCTTGTTCTTTGTCTTCAGAGGAGCCTTCTGTGCTGTGTTCACCAGGGTTTTTTTGGAAGCTGCTTTTTGAGGATTTGTGTGTGCCTTCTGCAGAACACATGCTGCAATAAAAAAAATAATAATCAAACTTACAGGAACAGTTTTATGGGGGTTGGGAAACTTTTAGAAGTATTGAGTTGTGACAATTGATGCCTGTATTCAGCACCTCTGAGAGATTTAATTAACGATCTGTCATTAACTCTTTCACGTATACGTGTCATAAGAATGTGTTTCTTTTTCTCTTCTTTCGGATTGTGTTAAGGCTGGGGCTGACTTGTCCTGCGTTCTGCAGAGGGGAATTTATAAAGAGGCCAAACTGAGCTGTAGAGAGACAAGCAATGGAGATATTCGTTTCAGCCATACTGTGAATGTACATCTACTATTGTGTTGAAGAAGTTTTAGGAAATGATACCAACGGAAGTGCTGCAGTTGGGTTTACTCCTTTTTACTTTGAACTTTCCCCATCCCCACCCCCAGTAAATATTCTCATGTAGCTGCTCTAACGAGAGCCTTTGTGTGTGCTCAGAGCTGGGGGTTCTTTGCAGTCATCCCCGGGGCTTGGATGTACGTGGATGTTGTGGATCCACACAAACTCATGACAGAGTTTGAAGTGCTTCACAGCCAAGTACAAGTTAGTGCAAGGATTAATTAGTTAATAAATATTTTCTACAACTTTACAAATGTATCATTACTGCCTTGGAAAGGGCCTCTGGACACGATGTGTGTATTTTAGGCTATGATGATCAGCTGCAATTTTAAGCGTGTAAAACCACTCCACTGGAATATCTCTATGCAGATGGGAGACCAAGCTCAGCCAGATTTTTCGGTGAGTGGTTAATGGTCATTGTTTTGAGAAATTCAGGGTTTAACCTAGCATGGTATCTCAGTGTAACACTTCACCTGTGTCTCCTTTATTATTAAACACCCAGATTTAGGTTAACGGGGCTGCTTTGCAAGCACAGGTTGTTAAAGGCGCAGGTCCTGACATCAGCTCTTTCTTTGCTCTTTGGAAAATATTCTCTTGAGAAGAACAAACAAGATTTAAAGCAAAACCCAGCAACCTGATGTGGTCCTGCGTTGTTCCTAGGACAGGCCCAATGGTTGGTTACTCCTGATGATTCTCTCTCTGCTTGCCCTAAGTTTAAAATTACAGATTTTGGTGACTTTGTTTCAGGTTGAACTGAGCGGCATCCTCTAAATCCCGTTGGTTAACAGTTGCTGCCACAGCAGCATCATGGAACTCTGGAAAACACTTGAAGGAAATGATTTTCAGAACACTAAAAGAAGCTCAGAGTGAAGGGGCTTTGATGATGTTCACTGTGCTTGGGGAGTGGCTGTTCAATAATGGGAATGTAGGAAGCAGGAGGGTTTGGTGAGGGGGCTCTGTTTGGTTTAGAGGGTGGGATTATTGGGTTGCAGCTGGTTAGGTTACAGATATCTCTGGCAGACTGAGATAAGAAAGCACGGGTAAAGTGCAAAGCCAGAGGTGCTGATGAAAATCAAACCTTTGGTGAACCACCTGATCAAATGCTGGGCCTCTTGGGAGCAGGGTTCAGGTGCAGGAGCTGCCTTCAGCTGCAAATCCTGATGAAAAAGCTTTGATTCCTCCCAAACAGCGACCCAAGTCAGGATTCTGCCGTTCCTTTCCCCCTCTCCTGTGAGTTCCTGAGTGTGCTCGTGTTGGCTCCAGCCGAGGTGCGCTCCGGTGCACTGCAGGCCCGTTGTCAGCTGTGCAGATTGTCTGTAATGCTATAAACTAGATTATGAAGGTGTTTGCCAACGTTTTGGGTTCTCAAAACGCCTGTCTATCCTTGAGACCTCTGCAATCAGCCAACTGCTCCAGGCTTGGCCAGCCACGCTGCCTGGCAAGTCCAAAGGCAGTCTCGTTACGGATAATTTGATTTAACTTACCTACTCAGGAAAGCATTCATTTAGCTGGTGGTATATTAAGGCTAATATTTCAACAGGTTTGGAATTTTGGCATGGTATTTTCTTTTTTCCTGGAGTAATTTAAAGTAAAATTGAGCACTTTGTCAGTTTAGTTGTTGCAAAACTCCATGTCCTCACTTCTCAAACCGTTCCAACCGTCCACATTCCTGTGAGTCTGTAACTGCTACATGAACGGTGTCTAAAAGGCTTCTGCTTGCTTTCTCCTTTCTTTTAATTAAAAATCTTAGGGGGAGAAAAAGCCAAAACCAAAACAACCCACTTATCAATTTTTTTCTTTGCTTCCTGACAGGAAATTGTTTCAAATTTGAGCTTTTCAGGAGGAGTTCAGGTGCTCCTCTGCAGAGCACCTCTAGTTGGTAATTTTTACTGGGAAGGTATTGTTATTGAGACTCCAATTTCTATGTGATAGAAATTTAGCACGGGTCTTCCAGTCTTTCACCAGGTGCCAGAACTGTGAAAGCCAGGCCCTAAGTCTGAGAGATTGCCCTGGCCAGAGCTAGAAATGTTCTGTGGGGCTTCTCTTTCTTTTCTAATGATAAGGCTTCAAAGCCCAGTCCTTCAGCCTCCTCTAACTCCATAGGAAAATGGGTCAGAACATGTGTGCAGCTCATTGCTTTTGTCCCTTCCTGGAATGCACGGATTTTATGTATCATGTCCATTGTTGTTTTTTTTCTTTTTTTTTTCTTATTAAGGCACTTATTTCTTCAGTCATAAAGTTTCTATTAATGCAACACAGGTATGTTGGATTACAGGATGTGAGGTCCTAAATTCCCTATCAGAGGCCTTAAAAATGCATTACTTGTATATTTACAGCAAAGGAGAAGCCTTTCTGCTAATGTCCTGAAATGTGTGCCAGGTCTTCAGGGCTTGCTACATAATGTGGCCCTAAGAAGAAATGCCCTACTTTCAAGGCTGAAGAAGTTAAGACAATGAATTATAGAATTAGCTGGAAATAATGAAGGAGACGTGAGAACTAATTGCAGGGAGAGCTGCTGCAGAAATATTTCTAAACTCGTACACTGGGGCAGAACCCATTTGCACATGCACATTAAGGGTATTAACCATCTTCCTGCCTTACGTAACGCAGCTAAATAATTAAAATGTGCTCTTTATGTAACCAGAAGAACATATTGCTTGAAGCAAAGTGTAAGGGGTAGGGAAGGGTTTTGATAAAAAGATGTCCTGCCCCTTTAGCTGTTGAAATGATAGCCCAAGTATGTTTTTCCATAGCTATTTGGGTTAAATTTGAGTGAGATACGTGTTGGAAAAATCTTAATGAAATTTATGAGAGCTCCTTTGCTTCTTCCAAGCTTAACTTGGGCTATGGCCATTATTAGCTTCGAGGAAAACTGTCCTCAGTATGTTGGATTCACTGCACCCCACCTTTATAGTAGAAATTCTCCTTTCAGAGCAGAAACCAGATCTTTGTGCAGGTTCTTTTAAATACTTTTAAAATCAGATCTTTGTTCAGATGTTTTGAATCTTTATTATCTTTCACAGTGAATTTGGGGACAGGTTAGAGATCAGTTCAGGCCAGGTTACACCTGAAAAGGAGGGAGGTGGCCCCAGGGTAGCAAATTGGCTTGGCTGGGATACAGGTGAGGGTGGTTACGTATTGGGGCAATTAAAAGCAGCTCGGAAGCTCCCAGGCTCCAGTTCTCTCTGGGCTGTTGAGAAGAAAACATTCACAGTCTGTTTTCTTGGGTTTTTTGCTTTTTGTTTCGTGTTTATAAATAGTTGTGGAGTTTTGATGTTTCTGCATTGTGGTCTTTGTGTTAGAAATCATCAGGAGATATTAAGGCTTTTCTTTTAATTTTTTTTTTAAGTTATATCCTTGTTTTCTTTGCTAAAATGAATGGAATAGTTAAAAGTAGCAAACTTCTCTGTACTTGGAGTGGCTAAGCAGAGGCACTGCACAGCTCCTGCTCTTCAGGGCTGACATCATTGGGGAAAGAGAATGTGGCTTCTTATTATTTGCTGCAACTAAGAACAATTTGGATAGCTAAACAAAAACATTTTTTTGGTTGTTATTTTTTTCTCTGAGTCCTAATTTTGGGTTTTGAAGTTCCTCATTAGTAACACTGAAAGTGGAATGATGTTCTTAAGATATTTGCCAATTGCAGAAGCCCTCTTCTGTTTGCAGCTGTACAATGTGATGTTTCAAAGTGCTTTTCTCTCTTCTGTGACAAACCTTAACTTTATTTGGCACACAGTAAACATTTATTTTTGTCCTCCTAGAGATAAAGAATTTGCATGCAAGGTTTTTGAGTTGTTCTGAAACAATATTTGTCTCGATAATTGGATGCATTTATCCAGTTTTGTGGATGTTTTGTCTTTTTAAGAAATGGGTTGTTGCCGTTCTGCAGTGAGGTCTGTCCCTTAAAGACTTGTTTACGGAACCCAGCTTCTTAGGCTGAAATATATTACACCTTTGCCACATCAGCTGTGGAAGGAAAACTACAATGTCATTGTTCCACCTACTCTGTTGAATTCTTACCTAAATGGGGTGCGCGCTGGGGGTTATTTGCTCTCTTTTTAAAGCTATTTCAACACCTGGTATTTACTTAGGAAGCCTCGAGGCCTCATGTGGTTCTCAAATTGCTGCTCTTCCCCAAACTTCTCTCTGTTGCTCTTGGGCTGAGTGTGATGGACTGCTTTGCGTGCCTGGGAAGCTCCATTTCTCTCTGGGTGGAATCACGTGCTGACACCTCTCAGGGAGCCCCATATGCCAAGACACCCGTGCCAGGCTTTAATGCTTCCCAGGTACATGGCAGGCCTGGAAGAACCTCTCTCAAACTTTCTCTCCTGTCACTTTGCTGTTTTTAAGAGCTGTCTTAGCAGCATGCAGAGAGGAACAGAATACAGGAGTAGAGGCTCTTATATATTCCTTTCAAGTAATAAATAAATAATGCATTCCGGGCTGTGTTACCAGCAGATGTTCGTTGTTCCAACTTTATGGTTCTAGAGATAGTTAGTGGCAAGTTTAAAAGTAGTTTTATAGTATTTCTGGGGAATAACAACAACAAAAGACTGAGAACTGTTTCAGGTCTCAGTTCCTGGAAGGCAACTTCAAATAGTTGCATTTTTCATGTTAGGAAGAGCAAGGTGAAAGGGGAGTTAAAACTCTGAAATCATGGAGTGACTTTCATATAATAAGTAAGTAGACTTCATCCTCTATGGCCTCTGTAGAAGATGAATTTTAGTCATTAGTAAGCGGGATTTCTCTCTATTATGGTATACATTAATTTCTTTAGCTCCTCTTGCTGAGCTGAAGATTGTTGTTGCTTTTTTTCAGGGTCAGTATCCTCTGACTGCAACTGCGTAATTTGTATTTCCCACTGACAAAGAAGAGAGGCACTGATGGATAGGACGCTCAGGATCACAGTGTTTTGGTCCTGCTTTAGGCAGGTGTATTAACTGCAAAGAGATGCAGGTGTGCTCTGAATCAAACCCTTCTGTGACAGGGGAGTGAACAGGACTGCAGTGATTTGGTAGAGCACAGCATTTTGCTTTTTATTCTAGTTGTGCCTACAGGCCTATGGTGGGACTAGGGTCCCTTTGGCACCGGGTTACACACAGAGTAAGCGGTTACTATGACCCTAAAGATCTTCCACCCCAATTAAAGTCCATCTGATCATTTGTAGTGTGGTAAGCCTATTTTTAAAATTTCCTGGATAGTTTCTGACAGTTTAATGCTGATTGTAATTTAATTTTCATTTCACTGGCTTTGAAAGCAAGAAAACAATGCTTTTGGTTATCAGAATTCTAAAGGAGTTTGCCTCCAAGTGCTCTTAATCTCAATAGATTTGTTTTCTGGGGTTGGGAAATAATGGCAGGCAGGATGTGTATCTCTGTATATGCACAAATGCTGGCACAGTCATTATTGAATACTTTCTAAGCAGATATTGGCCACTAGTTCATGTATAAAATAGAGGGATAACAAATACTTAAAGTCATTCTGATAGACCCTTCTCTGTGCCGCACCAGAGAGCGATCATTGCAAATGGAATTATGCAGCAATAGAACAAATGTCATTTGCTCTCTGTCCTCCAGCTGTAATCAAATAGGAGCAAAGTAGGAAAAACATTCTCTCATGCATTTGGTTTTTTACTCTGTTTTCTTTTTCTGTGATTGCTGTTTCACTTTTTTTTTTCTTAAGCAAGGGATGAAAAATATGTTTGCATTCTTGAAATGATGTTTCAAATGATGGAATTTGGCATTGTCCTATGTCAGTGTTCCAGTTCTGCATTAGGAAAGCAAACTTAGATCTATGAGAGAACTCATGTTTTGGCAGTGTTTGAACTTGTCCGTGCACTTTACGTGGAACCGTTTGTTGTGATATCTGAGGGAACTATTAAAAATAGATTTCAGTGACCAAATTAATGTTGAGTCTGCGCTCTCTTCAGCAACCTGCTGCACTTGGTCCTTATTGTTAATTCAGTTTAGATCCATTGGTTTGGGTAGAAAGCCACAAAATAATGTTGGGTTGGTTTGGGTTTTTTTTTTTTCCCCTTTTTTTCAGTAATTTTTTGGTCATATTTGCTGGTTTCCCTAAATAAGTGTAGTTTGGGAAAGGCTTCCCAGGCCATGTTTATTGGGGAATGAAGTTCTCCTGCCAGGAGAAAAGGTTTCTGTGTGAGATATTGAGGGGGCAGAGGGTGGTGGCCTTTGGAGAGCTCACTGTTCAGACACAGGGAAGGGAAGAGCAGGAGCCTCCCTGCTGTCCCTCCTGAGCTGTGTCAGCAAAGGCTGCACCTGCTCTGCAGTGAACCCCTCTGCTGGGGGGGACAGGAGGAAGGGCTGAAAGCAAACATCAATTTTTGCTGGATATTTTAAGATTCACTCTCAGTTTCCGTTTCTCTGCTTTCATAAGTCAAGAAGATGCTGTGAGAATTGAATACCTGCTCCCTTCCGGTGCTTCTGCTTTCTCAGTTTTTGTGCCAAAGCATGAAAATTCCTGTGACAATGTTACCATTTTGCTAATGGTTCATGCCCTAGTGGATACCCTCCATTGCCCTAAAATATGCAATCATTTAATTGTCATTGCAATCCTATTATATTGCCATTATGGAACGTCTGGTGGGGAAAGCTATGAACATGTTATTAGTGCTGAAAGGGACAATTTACTGAATCTCACTAAATGCCATCACTTCTCAAAAATGAAACAAAATTACTTTATTATGCATGTCTTACTTTAATATTCTGCTCAGATAGTGATTGGGAGCCATTGATCTTTTTTCTGAGTGGAGATTTTTTTGTACAATTTTTAGTTTGTTGCAACAGTAGGAATGCCAAAACTTCTTGACTAGGCTTCTTCCTGCATCCTTCCTTATGCTGAAAAAGCATTTCTTGTTGAACTGGAGTTGTGAGTACAGATTTTGAAGCCTTTTGTGTTTAGTGACTGAAGTACCGTTGCTATTCATAAATTCATGCAAGGGAATCAGATCTCCTCTTCCTCCTGACACTCTCTGTCCTTTTTGGCTCCTCTTGCCTTGAGTTTTTTAGCTGTTTTGTAAACTCTTTAGGGTACAGGATGCATCTTAATGAGTCTTTGAGATAAAGTTATGCTATGCTCTCTACAACCTCACTTGAGGTCTCTAATCACAGCCAAAGTACAGATAATTATCTCCCCGTGTGTGACTTGTGCTGGAGGAGGGTTGGTTGCATTTGAAGCACATGTGACTGTTGTCAGTGTGGGAGCTTAAAATTCGAGGCTATTCCCAGAGATGGGTCGGTGGATTGGTGAATCTGAAATTCCTACTGATTCTAGAAATCACATCTCCTGTGGATGGCAAGTGAGGCTGAGTGAATCATTCCCCCATCTTTGAAACTGCCATTCAAAGAGCTGTGGGGAATCCAAGGGAAATGTCATTGTGGAACAATATGGAGACCAACAGGGACTTCTCCAGTGTATTTCAAATTCCAGAGGAAAAGCCATTTTAACCAGAAGGAAAGAAAGTATCGTAGAAGCCCTTTAATACCTTTATAGTTTGATGTCTTTGTAAGTGCACATAAAACAAACTGAAGAGTATTACATGCAAATTATGATTAATAATTTGAGCTTGGGGGGCATTAAAAATCTTAAGGTATGATAAATGCAAAATGTATCAGGATTAAGAATGCAGATATATGCTTACATTGCAAGTGTGTCACCAAGCAAAGCAAGAATAGTGTGTTGTGACTTCTTCCTCTTTTTAATTCATGAGATGTGTTTAGCTATTTCGTATGGACTCTGCAAATATCATTTTGTCTTTTTTTTTTTTTAATCCTAGATTTCTTCCTGGTAATTTTGAATTTGTAGTTCTGGGCTAGCTGATACAACACAAATAGAATTATTATGATACAACTTAGTTTGGAAAAGGGTTTTTGAAAAGCAGTTTTGAATTGGCTTGTGGCAATTCTCTTGTACATAAACTCATTTTAACTGCATAAAACCTACTATATTGCATCTAGAAACTGCAGTGAATGTGCATTTAGATGTTATGAATAACTGCAGTTAAGTAGAAATGAAACTGAAATAAATCTGAATTTTATTTGCACTTTCCCTTCATTTTAATGCCACTCAAGCTGCTGCTACCTTTTATTCTCAGAGTAACATAGCTGTTAAGGATAAAGAGCGTGTGTGTGTTTATCTGTGAAATGCTCAAGCACTGTTGGCCTACATGTAGCATGGTTTATAGCCACAGAGGCTGTGCAATGAAATTTTGAATGCTGGACATTATTTTAAAGCTGTTTGCTCCTGTCATGGAAATGCATTACACAACTAACACAAGGTACGGCCGAGAAAACTGAATAACCACTTCAGAATTTGAGATTTCTGAGGGTGATAAGCGATGCCTGTGCCTTGGCAATTGAGGTGCTGTCAGAAGGAGCTGGGGATGTGCACCAGGGCTTTTTCCTGCAGACATGGGTTGGTTTGTGGCATTGTGCTCGCGGCAGCCAGGGCTCTTGGCTCTGTGCTGTGGCAGTGTGAGCACTCCCAGGAAATCGTGGGTGACCACACTCCCTCTGCTCTGCAGCAACATCTGCCTTGGAGGGACCCTGAGTAACTGTGGGGAAAATTTTCAGAAGCACTTGAATGGCTTGGTCAGCTTTGTGTCGTTTGTGAACACGACTCACCTGCTCAGAAAGCACACAAAGATAATGTGTTTTGTCTGCCAGCACAGTCAACAGCCTCTGAAAATTTTACCATCAAAAATCCGGGCTGACGAAGGTTTGCTTGATTTATCAGGCTGTGATGGCTTTTATTGGCTTTCCTGCTGTTCTTTTTGCTGCCAACTCATCCAAATCTAAACTTTTGGACCATTTCTCTTCTGTCAACTCTCAACTTCTGAAATGCAAGCAACCCTGCACAATTACTGTCAGAGTGTAATTAAAATGCTAAAAAAAAAGGTGGTATGAGCCTGTGCATTGCCTGGTGGGCTCCTGCCAGCAGCTAATGAACAAGCCCTCTGTCCTGAACACATGGATGTGCTGGAAAAACAGCCCCAGTTCTGAGCACAAAACCCCTTAGCAGAGCCATCATGGACTGGAACAGTTTGAGAACCACTCTGCTCTTCCAGACTGCAACTGGAACGCTTCCGCCTGAGGAAGTGGGACACAGCCCGGGCTGTTCCTGCTCTGTGCAGTGACAGCGCTGTCACTGTGCCTCTCGTGCTGCCCCCTCATGCTGCTCCCTCTCATTGTGGGTCCCTGCCCACTCAGCACATTCTGTGATTATCAAGACTGTTTCTGTAACAGTATCCTCTCTTTTTTCCCTTTTTTTTTTTTTTAGTGATTAAATCTGCACTAATAATGATTCTTTGATTAGCCTGTTAATATTTCAGTTATAGTCCTGGGAAGCCATTGACTGGCCATATAAGGTGCATTTGCTTTTTGCCTATAGCAAGGTTTTGAGAAGAATTTCTTTGATCCCTTTGGAGTTTACAATGGCACAAATAAGAAAAAAAAAAGCAAAGAGCAGTCTGCTGGCATGGAGGCTGACCAGGCTCGGGAGTTATCCCACAGTGCACTGCTCCTCTGCCTCTTTTTTTTCTTAATTTTGAACTTGTTTTATCATGCCCACCTCCCCTTTCCCTTCTTAAAGGAGTTATCTCAAAGACTGAGAATTAGTATGGCCTGGAAAATTTTTAAATCGTGCTCTAATTAATGAATATAATGTAATGTGCACCTGTGGTGATAATACCTTTATTAGCATTGGAACTGTTAAACATCAAAGCATTGTATCAGGCAAAACCATCTATTTCTCATTTAATGGAATCACAATTAAAGCGTATTTTCATTGGAATGAAATCACATCATAACTGGAGTTCTGCATGGTGAGCAGAAATCCTTCCATCCCAAAATGCAGATTAATAATAGGGGAGGCTTTTATGTTCAGTGTGGCAACTGAAGCGTTAGGTCGCAATACACATTTAACATCACTGAACATTTTATGAATCCACTCGTTTTAACACCTGACAAGTGTCTTAAGAGGGAGATGCATTAACATTATTTTTGCTTCATAAATAAGGGCGAAGCAGTGTTCTCACCTAACGTGAACTGTTTCAATAAAGAGAAAACGTTGCAGCTTTTGGAGCAATAATTCATTTCCTGTGTGGATAAACTGAGGCTGAAGGCAAAATAGTTTGTCTCTATCTAGTATTGTAAATACATTACCTTTCCCCTTTTAAAATTGAAATCCTTCCTATTAGACTACAAGCAATGCTGAGACTTCTTTCCCTCAACTTCTTTTGTTTCTTTTTGAAATTCCTCTGCTGTTAATCCTATTGTATCACAATTTGTTAAAGGTTTCTTGTTTGTTTCTGACTTCTCATCTCTCTCTAAAGCGGGAAGTTTGTTCTGGCTGAAAAAAACATCTTGGAGATTTGTTGTAGAAAGCCTGGATGTGCTTGCTTTGGCAAAATTCTCCATGATTTCATTGTTCTTTTTAAGAACCGTGAAGAAAGCTGGTCATGTTCAATATTGCCTGTTCAGGCTGTGTCTTGTAGGCATGACAACAAGCATATGCTGTTGGGGAGGCGCATGCAACTGGGTTTGGAACTCATCCATCTCTTGAGACAGGGGTGGGAGGCAAGGGAAAGGTAACAAGGAATTTGTTATAAGACAAATATAAGATGAACGTTCCCGTAAGAAAACAGTAAAGAAATTCCCAGTTTGTGCAGGGCTTGATTTTCATATTCTCTGGATCATGTTCATATTTATCTTCCATCAGGAAGGATGAAGGGGCCAATAACGGTGTTTTCCCACTCTCCAAACTTCTCTTCCTTTTTTCCTCCATGGATTCTTAGATTTATTTTTATCTTGGAGAAGCTGCAGTTTACTGGTGCAGTAGGTTAGCTTTTATAGTTATAAAATTTAGGAGAGAGTGATATCCTTTCCATACAACTTCCAGAGTGCTTTCTAAAGCCTTTATTGCTGTAATCTTTCAGATTCAGTAAGAATCCTTGACCTTTGCTGGCTCCATTATTTTAGAGGTGTTGCATCACTTTGATTCTCCTCTACTACCACATCATAAGGGAAAATATCTTTCCTTAAGGAAATGGCATCCCTACATTTCTAAACAACCTTCCACTCTTCAAATATCCCATTAAATGCTGTAGGGGAGGACAGAGATCTGCCGGTACTTAAGTAGAGAGGTAACTATTACTGCATTTCATAATAAGTAAAATTTGAATAGACAGAGGACATTCCTAATGCACAGTCATTACCTGCACAAACACTTCTCAGTTTGTATTTCAAAAAAGAGAGAAAAGCGAAAATTTCTTTGAGAATATGAAAGTGAAGCTGTCCTTGTTCTTCAAATTTTGCAAAGAGTATTTTCACTCTTTTGTGGTCTTGATTCAACAATCCAGGAACTCTTGCCACCTTTAAGGTGGGGATGTGGGTGTGGTTGTGAGGAGTTGCTGCTGGTCAGAGGCGATGACACTGTCTGTGATCACGTTCGTGCTGACACAATAAACCATGTCAGAAATGCCCAACGCACCACATTAATGGGTTTCATTTACAAATTTATTAAAGTAAGCATGTGTAGCATTTCCAGTTACAATGCAAGTAGGAAGTGATATGGTCTCATAGGAGTATAAGTCTCTGAGGGAAAAAGAATTCTAAAACACACATGAAAGGACACTGCAAGTCTGATTAATATGTGAAACTCTCATCAGTGGAGTTCCTTGAAGAAAATGAAGAAAAATGTTGGGAAGAATATTTAGGGTTTACAGTTTTACACTGCTCAACAGCTCTGTGTTCATTAACTGGCACATCCCTTCTAATTTGTGATCTCATTTGTACTGTGTCAACAGCTTTTAGCAGTGCCTCTCCACATTCTGTTTGCTTTAAAACACAGTTTCTGTAATCAGAAAGAAAACTGGGAGCAAAATCAGCATTTCAAAACCTGTAGGTTCATATTCATCCCTCCCCACTCCTCTGCTACCTGGCTGTGTTGGCTGGTTCCCCTGTGAGCTGGGTGTGCAAGGCTTTGCACATCTGATCTAACTGATCAGTGCTTTCAGTGAATCACTGCGGGTTTTGGGACACTGTAAAAGTGTTCAAAAATTCACCTTTTTTTTTTTTCCTTTATGCTGCATTACCAAAGAAGTCTTTTCTTTCATGTGATAAAAACATGACTGTTGTGACTTATAAAGGCAGGTTTGGCAGTCTCTCCCTATTTACTTGAACTGGAGGGTATGTGTCAAATTTGTGCCTGTCCCAATGAACCTTTCTGACCTGAAAGAGGAGGCAGTGTGTTAGTGGATAATGGATCAAGGTATTGCTGTTGTGAGTGTGTGGGCCAGGTATGATTTACAGATGAGGCTGGTTTCCCCTATTAAGTTTAATTTATAATTTTCTGTTTATCACTAATTTTGTAATATATTTTTACCTACCTCAACACAAAAGAAGCCTACACATTGACAGAGAATATTTTCTGTAAAATTCAGCAATTTTTCTCATTATGGTACAAAATATTTTTCCATTCATTACTATGTTTGCAGTCAGCTGCTATTTTAAAAAAAAATATTAGATCATTTCAACATTCCTTGTAATTTTGCATGACCTATATCATCCCAGGTCCATTCACAACAGGCCCCAGGCCAGCCAGAGGCATTGGCCTTGTCTCCTTCTTGTCCCAAACTCTGCCTCAGCTACATCAGAAGCTTCTGCCCTGTGAAATCAGGACTCACTGTTGTCCTGCTTCTCAACAAATTTTTAAAAGTATAATTTGCCTGCCTGTGGTTTGCTGTCATCTTATTAGTGCTCGTTCCTTGGCTGGGTTCATCTGTAACAAGTCAGAGTTCATTATAGAAACTCACAGATACACAGAAGAAGAAATTGTGAAGAGAATTTAATAGTTCTGTTCCTTACAAGAGCACTGTCTTTAAATTATAAAGTGTTTTAAAGAACTCTTGCTCTTAGCATTAATTTTCTTAAGCTCTCGGTCTCTTTGACAAGGAGAAAAAGAAGCAGAGGTATCACCTGGAACAGGGAGGGAGGGAACAATCCAAACCCGTCTTTCTTTGCCTGATTGATGTTTGGTGAGTTTACAGAGTTAAGCTAAACCTCCTTGCTTAAGTTACCATCTGATTTGGTGCTACAGTAAACGAAGAGGAACAGTTTAAGATGTTTCCCCCACGGTGGTTTGTTTTGTTTTGTTTTTGTGTGTGTGATACATCCTCTAGAGATGCCTTGCAGTCATTTAGGCAGTGTGGGATCTTTCAGAGTGGAAAAAACAACAGGAAAAAGGAAAGTAAGGATAGAATAGAAAGCATTTTGTTCCGTAGTTAGCTGAAGGATTGGATAAGAAAGTTTGAGACATTAGTAACCCTCAAAAAAAAATTAAAATCGATCAGGAGGGCCTGGAAGCAGCTGTGTGTGTAATGCAGCAGCTCACACAGCTCTGCAGCTATCTCAACAGCTCCGTACATATTTAGTTAAATATTTTGATTTTAGTCTTCATTTCAGCCATCTCCTCATTCCTTCCTGCTGCACTATCACCAAAGAGGGAAGGGAGGCTCGGAGCAGAATGTGAATCTCTGCAGCCTTTTCCAGCTGCTGATGAACAGCCAAGCTTGTCCAGCTGTGGTGTGGAGGGGAGGCTGAGCTGTTCCCCCAGAGCAAAGCCCCCGCTCCGTGGCGTTTTTCACTACAGTGCCCTTATTGAAATTTGTGTGGGTGATGTCTGTTTAATAGGCTCAGCACTTTCAGGGGACATTGACAGAAACTAAATTGGAAAAATGCAACAAATGTTAGGTTTTAGCAGAATATCGACTTAATACAGATTGAACAGGGAAGAAAAATATTGCGTGGTGTGCAACTTGAGCTTCACATTGTCTCATTAAAGACTCTGCAATGGATAACACTGTCTGCCTGCTTTGCCCTCAGCTGTAGACCCAGCAGATCATTCATGTAAGGAGTAATAATATACCACTCCATGGCACCTCACCGCAACTGCCACGAGGTATTTTGAAGATCTGCTTTTATTACTTACCAAAATCTACACTCCATTTATTTCTGTCTAACTGGGGTTTTTTTCCTCCCTCCCCACTTTTCCGTGGCCCCACATCTATTTCTTATTCATTTATTTGGCCCAAATTTCTTTCTTGTATGCAGCAGTCAATCCCTTGAAACCCTGAAGTCTCCAAACCTGGGTGTGTATTTAGACACATTTGCCTTTTTTTCCTCTTTTAACAGCGTACCTATAAAGAATGAGTCAGAAGAAATACTAGTTTCTATCAATGAGAAAATTTTGCCTTCTGCCTGGAATAAATGGACTGACTGAAAAATTGAAAACTGGGCCAATCAAATTAGATTTTCACAAGAAAAAAAAAACACTAAATTTCACAATATAAGCACAATTCAATTTGATTTTTCAATATTGCCATGTTTTATCTTATTAACTATGAGTATCTGGTTTAGAAACATAAACCGTGGGTTGAGGGAACATCGCTTCCATCATTAATGTGAACCAAAAGCAATTTAATCTGGTATCAGGTAAAAAACTTCTTAACCAAATAGTAGCAAAGGTGGGTTTGTCAGATGGAAAACTGAGGAGCTGGGTGGTGGCATCTCCTCAGTGATGCCAACGCCTGTGGCTTGTTCCACTTGGCTCTGGGGCTGCAGCGGCTAGGGGAGTTGTTCAAGAGCAACTAGCTCACGCTTAAGTTTGTTGAGGCGGGTTTTCTGGCTTTGTTTATTTTCCCCCAAAATGAATTGCTTAATATAATCCTATTGTTTGCTCACCAGAGAATAAGAGAGATGGTACTTGCCAACTGTGCAAAGAGAGGGCTTTCGGTGGGAGGTACTTGTGATGTATTTGTGGCCTGAGTCCCACAAAGGACCGTGACTGTGCAATACTGATATTTAGTGCTTTCCATTTTCTAAGCAATAATTCTACACAACTCATTATTTACCTTCTGCAAGTGCCAAAAGCTGCTGCTTTTTTTTTTTT
>VZRN01011461.1:1858593-1872317 GCA_013397935.1 Dasyornis broadbenti
TTTTTTTTTAATGCTCATAATATGAGTTTGTTCAATAGCCTCTGGAATATGAGATTTTGTCCCCTCACAGCAAGAAAAGCTGCTTGTCTCCTTTCAGAAAGCATGCAGGTTTGACCTTTCGTGACCAAAATATAACGTGAATGTTAAATTCCACAAAACACAGGGAAAAGAATATTAATATTTCTCCAGCTTATAATCTTTTCATGATAGCAACGCAAGCACTGAATGTGATTTTCCTGTCTTGAAACAAACACACCAATAAGTCTATTTGGTCTGCCAAGAAAAGATGCAACATCTAGACAGATCTTTATACTGTCAGATGAAATGAGGCTATTTTGACTAGTGTTTAGGATATACAACATATGGCACGCTGCTGATTTTTGCTTCTGAAGGATCATATTGGATTCACGTATCTGATGATATAATTCTAACTGCACCCTACAAAATACTGAAATGGCAACTCAGCATGTTTTTTTGAAGGTGTCAGAAGCATAAAAAAGTTATTGCTGGCTCTGTTCCAGCACTTCTTTCTTTTATTAAAGCTAATTTCTTAGCTTTTGACTAATCATGGTTGTCCTTGAGGACAAAAAACCATGAGTTAGGCAGATTATGAGGTGGCTTTGTGTTTTGCCTTTCTGCTCCCCTCAGCAGGCATTGACTGTGGTTTCAGTCTTCTGGTAACTGACCTCCAACCTGAAACCCCACCCAGGACAGCACTGCCCAAATCCTGCTGCCCAGCACTCCCTGAGTGTTGGGGTAACAGTTTCTTTGGGGCTCACTGCAGAGGAAGATTTTGGGTGGTGCTGACGCCTTTGACTCCCAGTTGTGCTGGTGTTCATGGGGCTCAGGAGAACTTCAATCCCTTGGTGCTGGAGCTCTGCTCTCATCATCATCTCATCACTGACGTTTCAGTTCTCGTCCAAAGGCACTGCTCCTCCATTTGGGCAACAGAGATCATTGCTGCCTCATATCTTTCACAGGATCACAGAACGGTTTGGTTTAGAATGGACTTTAAAGCTCATTTTGTTCCATCCCCTGCCACGGGCAGGGACACCTTCCACTATCTCAGGCTGCTCCAAGCCCTGTCCAACCTGGACTTGGACACTTCCAGGGCTGAGGCAGCCACAACTTCTCTGGGCAGCCTGTGCCAGGTTCTCACCACCATCACAGGGAAGAGTCTCTTCTAATATTTAATCTAAATCTCTCCTCTTTCCACGTAAGGTGATTTCCCCTTGTTCTGTCACTACATGATTACGTGTTGTGATGCTTTACTAAGTTTCATCATTTTCTAGACTCAGAAGGTAAACAAAAATGACATATATCCATTGTATCTTTGCTGCATGATTTTCAGGCTAATTCCATGTTGGTCAGGTTGTCTTTTTTGGCACATGAGCAATATGATTTAAGATCTCTAAAACTGTACTATGAAGTGTGCCTCTGTGGTTAAGTAAACTCCAGGCTGTGCTGCATCCTGTTCCTCCTGTACCTGTGGACTCTACCCCTCCTTTCTGTTGGCATGACAAAATATTCAGGGGGCTTGTTCAAGCTCTCTGCTGTAGCTGGGAAACTTTCGTAGGATTCTTTTCCTCGACCTCAAGAAAACAAACAAAGCTGAGCAGCAGCTGAGTTGCTGTGTGAATTTTGTTGTTAGAGATGGTGGGCACCAGCTTCATACACACATTTGGACTGTTGGGTTGATCCAAGTTCTGTGAATCTGAAGAGCATTGTGCTGCAGCCTGAACTCACCCAGCAGAAGCAAACCTGCTTTGGATAAAGCTCTTGTACAAAACAGATTAATCACTTCAATTAGGTGGCCTTTTGGGTTTTTTTTTTTTTTTTTTTTTTTTTTTTTAAATGGCGGTTGGGAGTACCAGGTGTTACACATGGGAACACTTCCCCTGTGCTCTGATGTTGATGATCACAAACAATAAGTGCTTTTTTTCAAGTCACCAGTGTGATCCAATGAACATGCTGTGATCCTGCCCATCTCTCTACTTGTCATCTTACACAAATTTAATATTCCTACAACAGTATTTTCTTGCAGTCCCATTTTCTGGTAACTTTCAATTTTTATAGGCTGAAAAGTACCTCGGGGAAGAGCTTGCTGATTGGTTTTCCGGGTGTTTTTTTTTTTTTTTTTCTTTGTAAAAAGCTATTTTTATAACCCCTACAGTTTCTTCTCTCTCTTTCAGTGCTTGCTTTTTCAAAAAGAATAGCAAATTGTCTGTATCTGAGAACTGGTATGCCTATTTTGCTCATAACTTTTAGCTGCTATTTCCTTAGAAATTTCCTGGTGATACATATGGTGTGTACGAGCAAGCTGCCCTTTCTGTATTTCCTTTTATTTCTTTTTACCCAAAGGCTTTGTGTTCCTAAAATTTTAATGTAAAAACCTTTCTTTTTTTGTTTAAAATCTTTCTGATTCTCAGATGATCCCTAACTCTGCTTTATTCAATCGTTAAATTATAAGGCACCACCTTGTTATTTCTGTCATTCCCTCGCTGATCCACAAATGAACAACCTGAAAGTGAACTTTCACTCTAAAGTCTCCTAAAAATATTCCTTCCCGGGATCTGTTGCTGCAGCTCGTGTCTGACATGAGCTGCTGCTGTTCTTCCTTTGCTCCATTTCAGTGCCACTACAGGAGCAGAACGCACTTGGGTGCCCGCTGGGTGGGCAAGAGCTGCACCAATTCCAACCTGTGGGTGCACGAGGATGAAGCTTTGAGTAGAGACTTACACCTTTGTGACCCCACTGCTGCTTGCTTGAGTGAGCTTCCTGTCCCAAATCGTTTGGGATTTGGGCAGGTTAAAAACATGCTAAGCGAAAAGTGGAAATTTTACATATATATATGTGTGTATGGGAGTATAATTTTGCAGAAGCTTTCTCAAAAACAGTCCCAAGCAATGAGAATGTCCTACCACAAAAAATATTGTGCTGGAATTTGCTGGGGAAAGTGACGAGACTTGCAGTGGGATATGTGAATTTAGGCCCATGCTGCGGTATCAGGAGTCTGTGACTTCCATTGGCTCACATAAATGAGATAATTCAGGCTGCACTGGTGACAAGCATGGGGCAGGCTGGATTGTTAATTGTCTCTGCAGCTCAGCCCGTGAGAAAACTGGGACAGAGACATCCCAAGTTAAAACACAGGCTGGGCTGTGCTTGCTGCTATTTTGAGTTAGATTGCTTGACACAATTTGAGGAGAATATTTGTTTGGGTGTTTTGGTGTTTTCCTAGTAGATTTTCCCTAGTGTGGTCTCTGCATATATTGCCAAGACGTTTTTAAAGTAGCTAAATTGGGTGAGATATACAGAAATGTATCTGAATCAAGCAAAATTCAATGAGTTGGGCAATATATTGCAGACAAATTTATCTCCACAGAATGTGAGGGTTGGTGACAAGGCAGGCAGACAGTTTTCACATAATCTGTGCATCTTTAATCTGTGCCTTCCAGTTTTGAAGCAATATGGCTGCTGTGTTTTAAGAGTTAAGGGGAAAAAAGCTTATTTAGTGGTGACAACTGTGACTTTAACAGCCCAGGCTGGAAAGGTGAGATCATTCAAAAAAAAAAAAAAAAATGCAACGTCCTTACAAATGCAAATCCAACCCAATGCTGGCCCTTTGTACATGGAGTCTGGAAGCCTGATGGTAAAGCATAAAAATAATGGTTATATGTGACAGTCTATTGTGAGGAGCTTGCTATACTTAGTGACCATTAGAAAGTACAAAAATTATCGTTAGACTTTTCTTGTTTGGGCTAAAACAGGATTTGCAAAACTGCTTAATGGACATTTACTCTTTTACAGCTCTAAAACAGCCCCTGTAAATCTATTCTTTCTCTTTTTGACTTGTGCCTCTGCTGGTTCCCTTTGGTTTCGATGTTATCTATTTAAAACCAAATCTGATAAGGGATAACGGCTGCATTAGATTAGAAGAACTGCTTTGCTTGATCTGTCTCCAGTGGCTCTGGAGTGAGGTCTAGGAACTATCCTTTGTGATAAACAGTGCCACAGACAATCCCTTAATTTCTCAATCCATTTACTAGTAAGGTGGATGTCGACACCTTCAGCATTTCCTGGACCGAATGCAAGTCTGAGGGCGTATGGATTGTGAAAAATGAGCGGAGTACCAGACATTAAGGGAGCAAACTACCAGAATCAGTGAGGAGAGGCTCGGTGGGAGCTGATCCTTGCCAGGGAGGGAGATGGAGCCCTGCAGACAGAGGAGGAAGAGCAAAGATGCCATTCAGGCTTCTCGTGCAGGTGCTGCAGCAGGAGCGCTCACTGGTAGAGCAATGCTCTACCTCTGCGCCATAGATGTGGTGTCTCCCCACCCATCAAGATCCTTCATTTAATGACAAATAACTGCATTATTTCCTTATATGTATTTCATAATTATCTACATGTGTATATACATTCACTTACCTATGTTTATACATGGGTATACGTATGTAAAAGTGATCATTACACAAAATACAGAATATCTCTATATAAGTATATATACACATATATACCTATTTGTAAAAATAATAGTTCTGCCTGCTCTTAGCAAGCTATGGAAAACAAATGTGTATGTCCAATATTTATTGCTGGGAATAATGACCTAAATTATTTTCTTGTTAGAGTTCAGATAGCTTCATTATTATACAGTTTCCTCAGAGCAACTCTGAAGAGTTTTTTGTATAAACTGGACTTATTTATCACAAGGCTCGTTATCTGTGTTGTAATTACAGTATGCATACTGATTTTAGATAGCGAAGAACTAAAGCTGTTAAAAGAGTAAGGATAAGTGGGGGGGGGGACCAAACCAGAAAATTACTTCGGTAATTCATCCCTTAAATCATGAGGTTCCTAACTCACAAGTTCTCTGTTTAAAGCATAACTTAGGAGCAAATCAGTTAGCTAATGGATGGGGAGAGGCCTCATCCTTTCCCCTCCACCACGGTGCAGGGCTCTCTGGGATCACACTGGGAAGGGATAAAGCCTCAGCTGTTTCATAGGATTTGCTTCAGAAAGCTTTTTGGGCAAACTGAAATGTTTACAGCTTCCAGCTTGGAAGTGTGGTCTTTGCCATTCCCATGAGTCAGAGGATCCCACCACCCTTGCACAACCATCCATGTGCAGGGTGATGGCTGCAGGGACCTTCAGCCCTTCCTGGCCAGCGTGTCCTGCCTGCCCCTTGCCCTCAGCTGAGTTCTGGCTCATTGAGGGAACAGTCACAACGGGCTCTTTGTTGTGGTCCTCTCCAAACCAGCTACAGATGGTTATAAGTTTTCTAAGGGGGTTTCTGTAGGCCTAAAAATTTATATTGTACAATTTCAGATACTTTTGAAACACTGAGGTTCACCTATGAGGAATTTTCTGAAGAAGTAAAGGTAACTTTGGTGTTTGATATTGTATGGTTTTGTCATCTACTGTAGAATTTAGCCTTTACCTATTCCATAAGAACTTTAAGAAGAATGCCATGCCAACAGGTCTAATTAAGAGCGAGAGCTGCTTTATGCTGTGATATTACAAGACTGAAATAGAATGGAGGATGTGGTAATTAAGGTGCTGATGGCTTTTCCTAAACAAATTTGGGTATATGGTGAACTTTGAATACAGTCCAGCCTTATTGTTTGATGGAACTTTAAATATACATCTGTGGCATGATGGCATTAAGCTGGGATGTGACAGTGTAAAAAATATTGACTCTGCTCGTATTAATGCTGTGCTGAAATGTACTTTGCACCAGAACTGTTTGAAATGAGTTCAGTTTGCTAGCCCACTGTAACATATGACATTTTTCTAATTAGGGCAATGTTTAATTTACTGTCTCATGGCTTTTTGAATAAATATAAATTGTCATACTAAAGTGACAGGTGTAAAACCCTGGGTAGCTGTGTTAGAGAGGTTAATTTGCTCTTAATCAAATCAGTTCTGCTTCACTTTCTCATGGGGAGTGAGAGATAATAGGCCTGTTTAACTGGAGATTAGGCAGCCTTTTCCCTGGAATTCCCAAAGGGTTCACCTGAGACTTATTGTGTCATATTCTCTATAAAGATATTTGAATACATCAACATTTAAAGATGTGCTACATCTACTCACAAGGGTATTTTGTTGCCCGCATTTGACTCAGCAGCACTGAAAGGAGATCTAGGACTAGAAGAGCTGTAGGAATGTGATCCTGTGGAGAGCTGCAATTTGCCACCCTAGAAGGGACCCATTCCCCTTCCCAGGTTTGGAAAAAAAATAGAGGGTCAGATTATTTTTTTCTTTTCTCTTATTGAGCTGAAAAGGAAGAAGAATCCTCCCCCCATCTTATGTTTTGCAGTAAGAAAGTTGTCAATATGTACTGCTTGAGAGCTGATGAAAGAGCTAAGAAACACAAACGAAAGCGCCTGCCAGTTTATAGGAAGCGAGAGCAATGTGGGAATCCACGGGGGGAAGTTTGTGAGTGTAAGAAAGAAGCTTGGTTTGTGGGATCAATAGGTGCAGGCTTTGTGCCAGAAGGCCAATTGCTGCAGTGCCTGCCCGGATTCGGTGGGAAGGGGAGTGAGACAGCACGAGCATCCTGCCGTGGGGGCTGCGGGAGGAGCTGTACGAGCTGAAAAACATCCAACAAAGCTTGGGGTGTGCTAAGAGAGAAATGCAGTGTGGTATGGAATATCTGAGGCTAGGGCTGAGTGCAGAGTCAGCTTTGATTGCCTGCTCCGTCTGGGATACGAGTTGGGCATAGAATTCAGGGGCAAAAGGGCATCTTGTTTTTATCATCTTCAGTGTAAATAACTCTGCTCACAAAATGGGGTCAAGGTGGTCTTTTGGCTACTTTAAAGCTGTGGCACTTCCTTATGTGATAGTTTTTAAGCAATCTTGTCTTGTCTTTTGCTAGCAGTAAGGAAAATGAAATCATCACCCTCGCATGGGAATCTCAGTGCAGATGAGAAGCCAGAAGCACAAACTTTCACAGCTCCTTGTGCCTGGCAAGAGCAGCAGGTGAGGTTCTCACTGCTTTGCCATGGACGGCATGGAAGGATCCAACACGAGGAATGGTCTTGGTCCTCACTGTGTTTCAACATCAGGGAAAACCATCCAAAATGACATTAAAGTCTACGGGTTGTAAAGATAAACGTGACAGAGCTGGGTCTGGAGTTGCTACACCGTGAGACAAAGGGATGTCGTGACCAAAGTACATCGAGGAGAACCAGGAAAAGGTGATACACTTCCTACAGAGCTCTCAGCAAATTCCTCCCTGCATTATTGCACATGAAGAAGAGTCATCTTCTGTTTAATAATTTAGGAGGTAGGGAATTAATCTTTCGTAGTCCCTGGCCATAGATGAATGCTGCAGTAAATTGAGACTGATTTTTGCTTGTGTGTATCTTTTGTTCCTGAATTATAACGAGCACCTGTGAGTTCTTTTCTATTTATTTGAATGGGCTTTGTGTAAGCCAAGTACTGAGGGAAATGTACCTTTTTTATTTTTTTTCACATAACCTATATTGTATGTAAAACAAGCAAATCCTCTGACATGTTTAGAGCCCTATATTCTGGATGTGCTGGGCAAAATAAGAAGGATAGATACTATCGCTCTTCTATTATTTATGGACTATAAAGTCTTTACAGTGGCATTGACAAAGGGTTTATAGTCAGTACACAAGCTGGTTATACCATAAATTGTAATGTTATATGATAAACTGGAAGTTTATAGCAGTAGTAGATATCAAAGAAAAAAATGAATTTTGGTTTGAAATGATCTATCATGGGATGGAGTTGCTACACGTTTAAATATTCAACCATTTTTGTCTTCATTTATTTTGAAGCTACTGATAATTCATGTGCTACAGAACAAGGATTTATAGGTTTATTTAGAGACTGCTATGGGGGGAGGTAGGAATAGACCCTTTAAACTCGAGAACAACACATTCTGGCACGGTAGCTGAGAAACACTGATGCAATTAAATTGATTCAAGCCTTTGGTTTCCAGCTCTAGAGATGGCAAACCGACCTGTTGCTAAATATTTGGTCTGTTGCTACAGGGCTCCCAACAATGCAATAAAATAGTTGGATTACTGTTTCTAGGAATGTAAATGGAAACTACTTACAGCAAAAATGTCTTAAACATAATTTAATTGCTTTGAGTTTACATAAAAACTAAAAGCAGGAAAATGTCAACAAATGTTAGTTCCCCTTTCTTTGTGAGTTACATTCCTTCCTTTAGCTAATGATTCTGTAAACAAGAACCAAAATATTCTTAGTGTTTACTTACAACACTTTAATTTAAAAAAAAACCTCATTGCAATTTCTCCCATTGCAAGAAATTGCTATGTATTAAATTCTTACTCTTTATTTAAATTCATCATTTCTCACTGCTCTTTTCTCCCTTCAAAGCATTTCTGGTGTGTAAGTACTTTACAGATGGAATGACACTATAACGTTAACTAACAATTTGCAGGTAAAATGTGTTGGTTTGTTTTTTTTTTTTTTTTTTTAAAGCTTTTAGAACTGATTTGAAATTAGCTCAGTGGGTCAGATCATGGTGCCCATAACGCCAAGGCCATGGCTTGGTTTCCTGCATGGGCCGTTCACTGAAGGGTTGGATGTGATGACTGTTGTAAGTCGCTTCTAACTCAGAGTGTTCTGTGAAATACAAAGTGCTCCATAGGAATTGCCAAGCTTTGAAAACCATTGTGCTATCTTAATTTGTAATGTGCTCAGCACTCAGGTACAGCCCGGGTTTTGGGAGGCTTAAGATTAGACACAAAAATGCAGGAGAATGGCTTTTTTTGTAAAAATGAGTGTTGCTGACTTGTCCTTGGCAGTGACTGAAAAAACAGAGATTCTCCTAATTAGCAAAGATTGCTGTGTTTGGCAGGAAGCAGACTTGAGAGGGGTGATTCAGGTGAGAGTGTGAGTCCAGAAAGAACCAAAGGGATGGGATGAAGCAGGGGACACATTTTGAGCCCAGAGCATCACAGGGCAGGGCCAAACCAGCCCCTCCCAGCCTTAACCCCCTCCCAGGAGAAGGGCATTTCTTCTGAGTGTTCCCACCCCTCTGTGGGGCTGATAAATTCTTCAGGGATGAGAGTGTGTGCCAGGAAGGGAGAGAGGCTTGAAAACCTCTTCAGCAGTCAGCAGAATGGCATGAGAAATGATGTTCTGGGACTAAAATATGAGCAATATTTCAGTCTGTCCCTATTGCCAGGGGCCCAGGTAATGTCTGAGTGTATGCACAGCACATCCATGGCTTGTTTCCAAGCTCTGCTCCAGTCTGACTAGATAATGAATATGCATGAAGGGGGAAAGAGGAGGTGGTGGGGGGTTTGTCTATCTGTTGGTTTATTTTGGTGATTTTTTTTTTTTTTTTCTTTTTTTTGTTTGTTTGGAGGGGAGGTTTTTTTTGTTTCTGGGGGAAAAAGCCTATCTGCTTTTTTCCCTTGAAGTACAAGTTTTGCACTGTGTACTTTAACAAAGTACAATGCTAAGGATGAAAAAGATGTATCTCCCCAAGCCATTTCTTGAGTTGTTTTTCATGCAACATAACAGTTTTCAATTGTACCATGTAGCAGTCAAGTGGTCTTGTTTATTTTAGTTATGCCCGAGGAATTCTTTGAAGAAATTAAAAAAAAATAAAGCAGCAAACCATTTTGGGGTTAGACTTTCTGCTTGTTTTCAGCCTTCTCTGGTCTTTGACACCCCTGCTAAGAGATTGAAAAATTGGGATTGGTAGCATTTCCCCCTTTGCAGTGGTGTAAACAAGCACTTATTGCAAGACCCTGTCTGATTTTTGCCATCTGCTTCTTTATCACTGAGGCTTTAAATATGAAACAGTTCCACAGAAGAATTTCAAACAGCAGAGCTTTAAGGCTGCTTTGGTCACTGTTGTACCCCAAAAACGCGAATAAAGTTGGCATTAGTGGGTTCTCGTAAGATGGGCCTGCATTTTAGTCTTTATGGTTGCCACTGCGAATCGGCGTTGAATGTTCACCCAGGACAAACTGACTGTGTACCAGAACTCTCGTGGTGAGCTGTGGGCAGCTTTGTGTGGTGCGGTTCATGATGGGAGAACAGCCCTGCATGGATCTGCTCTTCCCTGAGGTAGGAACAAGAGCTGATCAGTAATGGAGGTTTCAGGTGGCTTGGTGGACGAGGGGGTTTTTTGGGTTGGTTGTTTGTTTTCTACTGAAGTTTCTGCCTGATTTGTCTGAGAAGTCGCATAATTTACCTGCAGCTTAAAAGCTGCTCCCTTTGTACAGCACAA
Source organism: Dasyornis broadbenti (assembly GCA_013397935.1). Lineage (NCBI taxonomy): Eukaryota > Metazoa > Chordata > Aves > Passeriformes > Dasyornithidae > Dasyornis > Dasyornis broadbenti. The sequence goes on from VZRN01011461.1 coordinate 1,868,837, forward strand.
AGAATGACATTTTCAGTTTACCAAAATAAATAAAAAATAGGGGCGGGGAGTGAGGGGAGTCAGGGACATGTTTACATGCCAGTGGCTCTTGTCTGTGCCTGGCAGGCAAAGTGAGTGAACTGTTAAATTACTGTTGTGTTCCTCTATGAGGTCATCATTGATTTCTATGAAATTCTTTGATGTTGTTACTAACTCTTAAAATCTATAGCAAATACTCATTGGACCATGTATATTTCTGAGGATTTATGAGCTGTTCATGATTCATTCAATCACAAATATGATATATATGATTGAAAGATGAAAAATTCTTTGGGTGGTAACTTTTACTTTTGAATTTCCTAAGAGTACAGCCTTGTAAGCACAGTACCTGTTTCACTCTATCACTATTTATAGTAAATAACTAAAACCTAATTTAAGTTTTCAGCCCCTTATGCAAACTAAGATTACCTAAGCCTTTGGTTTCGTCCCAGTATATACTTGCTGAAATATCAGTTTTAATACAGATACCTTTAGCTCTGTACAATGCTTTGGTATCTGGTATTTGCTCAAACAAATATTTTTATTTATCTGGAAAATATAAGTGCATCTCCAGGTCTGGACTATTAAAAGCTATCTGGTGCCTTGTCCTAGTCATGAGTATTTCTCCTAATAAAAACAGCAGAGTTCAGCTGAGTTAGTTTCTTTTTGAGAGTGGCAAAATGGAAGTGGTGTATTAAATCTTCAAGTGAGGTGAAGGGATATTATGTCTTCTCACTGTATGTGGAGCTTGCCTTCAGTGTGGGCTCTCTGGGAAGAAGGAAAGGGGTTGGTGATCTGCTCTGTGCAAGGCTCGAGCCCACCCATGAGTTCGCAGCTCGGGAGCGCAGCATCCCAAACCGTGCTGCAGTGACACCTTTCAGCTGTGCGCAGCAAGAGGGACGAGCCTTTGCAGCTGCACTGAGGCCACTTACAGAGATTCTCCCACTCCTCATCCCTCTCTTTCCAAGAGCTGTCTTGACACACTACTTGAGCTGGGATTTTTAGCTATGCAGTTATGCTGTCAAAAAGAAATAGGGATTGTGATCCACATCAGAGCTGCTTATGTTTTATTTGCAAAATACCATATTTTTTGATTCAAGCCTAGACGCATAAGCACTTAGTAGAGTATAAGCAGAACTTAGCACTGAAAAGAGATGATTTTAGCTTACATTTTAAAATGAGAGTAAATGTTTGCCAAAGATATGTGTGTGTGCTATACCTTAAATGCATATAGTCCCTCTCAAGCCTTCTTGTTTTGATTGTGGCTTACATAGCTCAAAGCTAATTTTGCAAGAAAATCTTGCAAGTGTAGTATTTGGAGAACCAAACCATGCTTACAGGCAGAAATCAATCCTGGCTGTGGAAAGTCCTTGATACAACTTAGGCTTTCCATGTACTGCTCCAGTGGGACTCCTGCCTTGTCGGTAATTTCACACCAGTGCAGGGGCAATGCCGTGAGAACAGCCTAACCAGTACGAAATGGGAAAAGCCTGAGCAGGTGACTGGTTCTGATCGTTGCAAGAGCTCTGTGGCAAGCCCATCACACAGAGCTTAGGGACTGCAGGACCCCTGCTCACAGTAAGAATCCAACTTTGATTTCAAGAAAATTATTTAAACACTTTCTCTTTTTTTTTTATTTCTTTTTTTTTTTTCTCCCCATATCTACAGTGCTTCTCCTTCCTTCCTGAAGGAATCCTAAATGAATCCATGAAATAACCGAATGAGTTGTTCCAAAGTGGAAGTACACTTATTTTCTAGAACTATGGCATGCACAGAGAAATTTATTTGTAGGGAAGAAACTTTCCACCAGGTTTGTCAACACAAAGTTCTTGCTCAGGCTCTCTGTAGAAATGATTCATCTGAGTGAATCACAATTCATAGCATGGATAAGGTCATTATAGGTGGCTTCAGAACTCTTGTCTATGTACAAAATAGATATTGAAGAGATCCAGCTGCATTTTTAAGAAGGAATGGCAGCAGAAGATGAAGTTCTGCACCAGCTCGGAGTAGCAAGGCAGGAAAGACCACACAGCCCAGAGGCTGGGTAGCCTCCGGACTTAAAGTCAGCTCCCTGAATCAGACTGCTGAATTCTATTTAGTTCTGCATTGTACATCATGCTCTTGATTTGCCGTCTTGTTTTTGTGCCATATTCTTTAAGTTCATGAGTTATTTTTCTCAACCATCAGACTGTTGAGGAATGTTTGTAGCACAGCTGTGTGGTGGTCTGGCTACTGTAGTGATCCTCTGAGCTCCAGTTGTTATTTGACCTACAATTACACTTCCAGTGCGTTTGATAAGAAGCAGCTAAGAGCATAAGATTACAGATGTGTATGTTGCTGGCATTATCATAATTGAGACATACTGGCTTGTTTAAAAAAAATGTAGTGAATGTGCAGAAGCTTTCAACTGGCATAACACAAACGCCCTGTGTTTACTTTAAATGTCTGCATTTGCATCTTATGCAACCCTGACTAAAAAATCCTACAGCCTTCATGTTTTTGGATTCCTACTTAGAAACGTTTCTCTTCATCTTTGCTAACCCGCTGCCTGAGGCAGAAAGCAGATTTTGATTCTGTCTGTATTTCGCTCATTAGTTGAGGAACCAAGATCCAAGCCCCTCTCGAGCTAATACCTCAACACGTGTCTGGCCTTAAACAGTGATCAAGGCACCCTCAGCCCTGTGAAGCAAGTGGCAGCTGAACCAGCATGAGGAATAGAGAGAGCAGGTTTCCCTTGGCCCCTCTGGTGAGGGTGGAAGCAGTGCAGAGGTCTGTGTGCTGTCCCAGAGCTGCAGGAAAGCACGCAGGCAGCCCTGGAGGCTGAAGCCAAGAACAGGGATCCCCTGGCTCTATGGCAACAACTGATTTTCAGCCTGTTCTCTAGGAAAAAGAGGATTGTATGATTCTGTTGCTACTTATCTGCCTGTTTGATCCCCAGACTTAGCCTTAGAACCCCGTGAAATACACGTAAAAGAAAAATTTCCAAGAGAAATGGAAGCCTACGGTGTGTGGTAAGCAGGTGGTAGAGGAGACCCAGGGAAAGAATAACCACACAAGCTCGTTCCTGGCTAGGGTCAGCAAAATCACCCATGAGAGAATGGCTAGAAATGGCCAAATAGCAGGATGCTGCTCTGTCAGAAGTGGCAATGAGCTCCCAACACATGCCAATCAGGTTTCATTATTCATGTAGTTTTGCTGTGTTGTGGTTTAGCTTGGCCCAGGTTTTTCTAGTGGGGGGGGACCACAAAGATGGCTCCTCTGTGAAGCTTCTCGAAGCCTTCACCATGTCCAGCTCTGAGGTGATGGACATGCTGCTGGCCAAGCCTGGGCCAATTAGAGATGTTGGTTACGCCTCTGTGAAAAACATATTTAAGACGAAATCAAAACAATGGGTGCACGCACTTTTCCTTAGCCAGAGGAGGAGGAGTAGGTGAGAGTATGTGAGGGAAAACAACATGGAGAG
>VZRN01011461.1:1872513-1911897 GCA_013397935.1 Dasyornis broadbenti
CCTCGTTCCCTTGTGCAGCTGCTGGGAAGGAGGGAAGGGGGTGAGCGGAGAAACAGTGGCCTTGAAGGGTTTATTTTACTTCTCACTCCTCTGACTCTGTTAGTAATAAATTAGATCACTTTGCAACCTAAGTTAGTCCTGTTTTGCCTATTCTAAGTGCGTCTTCTCCCAGGTTTCCTTATCTCAACTCATAAGCCCTGGGTGTGGGTGTGTTCATTTGGGGGTACCTGGCATTTGGCCGGGCTCGAACCTTGACATGCTGTCTCAGTATCTTCAATACCGAGGTGTACAATTTAGAAATCCAGTCCAAAATCTTGTTCCTTGTGAATTTGGTCCTTTATTTCTGTAGCTTTTGTAACACTTTGGGATTGTTCAGTCAGTCACACCACCTACATGTTGGAAGCTTTGCCTTGTTTGGGTACTATCCAGCTATCCCTCTCTTTTTACCTTTTCCAGCAACACAAAAGAAAAAAAAAGGTTATGTGATTTTATTTTACTGCTTTGTGCTATGCTTAACAGCCTGTATGAATACAGAACTTGTTATAGGCAAGGTAAAATAGAGAATACTTCCCCACAATAAGTAAACAAGTTAGGCTAATTATCTGGTTTGTAATCACTCACTACTCAGCGTGTCTGCATATTTTTTGTTGCCCGAATTATCCAGAGGTTAAACTCAAGCTTACAGAAAAATAGGAAATATTTCCCATATTCAGCTGTGCAAGTCCCTGCAAGGCAGAGGAACACGTATGTGCATATTTTACAATACCACTGAGCACACATTTTTCATTCTTTTTAAGTCTCTGTCGGTTTATGTGGCTGTGACCGTGGGCCTTTGATCAGGCTGGCTGTTTGAAATCTCGGAGTGGCTAATAGCTCCCTGTTAGCGAGGGGGAGGAGATGAGCACTGAAGCTCACAATCACAGGCAGTCTCTCGGTGAACTCCTGAACCAGAGTGTTTTGGAGTGGTTTTTAAAGCAGGGGTTTGAATTCGCAGTGTTTGAAGTTTGCACCAATATCAGTGCCTGGGCAGGGAGATGACACGAGGCTTTTCCATGGAGTAGGTTAGGAATGGAGCTGGAAACGTGCACCGGTCAGCAGCGTGTGTTGCTGGTCAGGTCCACCAGAATGAATGGATGTGTTGATCTGCAAGGGAGGTCTTTATTTGAAATGTTGTGCTGTTAAAGATGGGAAGAACCTTCTGTTACTGTCCCCAGCCCATAGAACTGCCCACTGACTACTCAAAACCAAGGCTGGGAGCTGCACTCAGCCTCAAGAAGAGGGTTAGGGATGTGCTTAGTTTTAATGATAGCGAACATTCTGAGGTTTTATTAAGATTACATAGTAGTAAAAAAATTAAATTAAAACTGTGCTTCAGGCCAAGAGCAAAACACTTTTTACTGGTACAGATCTTGTGGGAAAACACAGAAAAAGTCTTCTGAGAAAGGTGATTATTTTCTGCCTTTCCTTCTTTGACTCAGCAGCCTTTCTGAAAAGCTGAGAACTCAAGTTTGCCCAGGAAGTTCCTCCAAGTTATCCCATGCTGTTTCTGCAACGTGGAATACATGGGAGGGATAAAGTAAATACTAGAAAGAAGAAGAAATCCAAATAATGTCTGAAAGTATCTTTTCTTTAAGATAACCAAGATGAAACATGACAAGTTGTGAATGTAAAATACTGGTATGTTATATGTGCTGCTGTTCTTGAGAGTTGGTACTGGTCTTCCAGGGAAGAAAAAGGTATTGTTCAGGTGGCCTACAGATCAATAAAGAAGACTAGTGAAAACTATCAACAAAAGGGGAAAAGTGGCAATAAATTAATACTTATTTTGAGTAAAAGCATTGGTAATAAGAAAAAGGCAGGACTTATAGAACTGAAATTATTATATAACTTGTATCCCATTTTTAGAAGGCAGGTCCATAGAAATGTTAGAAATCAATAGTTATTCCTTATTTAAGAGGAATTTGGTGGGCATAGAGATAACTATTGTAAAAAGTCATATTTCCAAGGAAGACATAGCGAAACAAAATTATCCTGAATTCACATGAATCAGCTTCTGCTCAGACGATGTTCTGCCCATAGTTTGTTTAACAATGGCTGAATTCCAAACAAGAACTGGATAACTCCCTTCCTACATTTACTTGCAATCCTTACAGTGGAACAATTATTGTGGTTAATATGTCGAATTTCATTTTAGACAACGCTGCCAGGAAAGAGTGCTGGAAAATGGATACTGCTGCAGCTTCTACTTTATTATGTCTATCCTGCATCTAAATATTAATTATCCTGCCTAAGCTCAAAGTCTGAAGTTGTTTGGGACGCCCACCTTGCATTCCTGGATAAACTCGAGTTTCCAGCTTTTTAGAGAGGGTGCTGAGTCAAAGGGGAAAAGGCAGAAAACAACCACATTTCTCAGAAGGCTTTTTTCTGTGTTTTCCCTCAAGATCTGTATCAGTAAAAGGTGTTTTTCTCTTGGCCTGAAGTAGAGTTTTAATTTAATTTTTTTACTACTATGTAATCTTAATAAAACATCAGAATGTTCAATATCATTAAAACCGATTTGCCAAAGAGTTTCTAGGAAATCAGTCTGTTTTAAGACCTAAATTTAATGCTAAAGGTATGGGAAACCAGTAAATAGATGCAAGAAGTGCTTCAGAGGACAGTGTTTTCTGCAACTCCACAGTTCTCATTATCTCGCCTTTAGCAATGCATCCCATCCATGACTGTCAGATGAATTGGATCCTGCATTGCAAAAGGCATTATCTCCCATTGGGAAGAAATGTTCAGGAGGCATCAAGGAGTGCTCTGAGAACAAGAACATCATTTAAGCAATGAGTAGCTGCTGACTCACCAGAAAAAGATTCTGCAGAGGCAGCTGATTTCCATGCAGTGATGCTTAGCATTTGTAAACAGGGCGGTGCGTCCACCGGGCTGTGCAAACATCTCATCACCGATCACTTACACACACAGATTAGCTCTCTGAGCCACTGCGGACTCCTCCCTTCCTGAGAAACATAATCCAATCTGGGGTCTCGATTCCACTTGTTTATCTTGCCTTGAGAAGTTTCCACAACAGGGAAAGCAAAGTACAGAATCTTCCATGTTGCTTGGGACAGTAGGGAACCAATTCCTACTGAACAGCAGGGGTAACCGAGGACTTAATTGCCTCAAAGGAACTCCTTTAAAATTAATTTTTAGTCTCTCCTATACGAGATAACAGAAATTTCTGTGTTTCTGACATGTAGAACATGTTAACCACTATGAGGTGCCAGTGGTGTTTACAAATCTCAAATAACCGGTGGGGTGAGGAGGGGGACACAGGTTGAGGGGCAGCTGAGGGGAACCAGACGTTTGCTCTAGATTCACGCTGATATTGTTCTGTAGATTTAATACTTGGCTTTTCAACCCTCTTGCTAAATGAGTCCGTGTTATAGATGGATGAATTAAATAGATTCAGGACTTTTTGGACCTTTTCATTATATTTAATATCATCTTGGACCAGTGAGGCTGGAAAAGTGCAAAACAAGAACAAGAGCTGACTACTTTTTATGTAGTTATCATGGTGCTCAATTCAAACTGAACTAGAAATAGACTACTTTACTTTTATGGTAATCTGCCCCAGATTTGGGGAGGGCATTAACGTGCAATAGTTTGCAAATTGATTATTGAATACATAAATACATAGCCAACATAAATACAAGATCCCAGGTGAGGAATTAGTATTCTTCTAAGCGTGTGCCTCTACGTATTTATTCAGAATGTATGTCAGTCCATATGATGTACAACCACTGCTTCTTTCCTTCTAATATAAAACTCAAATCACCAACTGTGCGCGTAAAATACAACATCGTGGCTTCTAATGCTCTCAGTGAGTTCTGCCTTTGAACTCGATGCATTTTTTTAGCAGCTCTGATGAACAGGGCATTGGATTAAGTGTCAGAGATTCTGAGTTGGATTATTTTATTATTAAATGATGGTTTAATACAATGCCATAAATTCCTGAAAAGGAAATCTGAGCAACAAATTAATAGCATCTAAGACTATATGTGTGCCTATGCACGTGTATATACAATTAAAAACTCCATAGTGTGGAACAGTAAAAATAGAAGGGTCACAAAAAGGAAACAGATTAGCAGAAAAGTAGTGAATAGCAGCTTGTAGTAGATATCAAAAAGATGCATGTCTTGACTTTATTCCATTTTCTTCTTCATGAGCAGAAGTTGGTAATAGACTATTTTAATATTTTTTCAAAAGCTGCCTAGAAAACCTAGCTACTAAGCCATAAAGGGAATGGGTAAGTCCCCAGAAGGCTTCCTTTCTTTTCTTTTATAAATATGTAGGGAGGAAAAGCAAGATTAAAAAAAACAAACCAAAACAGCTTCAAAGTTAGATGTAAAATAATTTTTCTTTATCTATTATCTTGCCTAGTGCAATGTACTAAAGCAGTTTCCTGAATGTTATGGAATTTAACGTTAAACAAAAATAAGCAGAAACAGAAATCTGTTTTCATTTCCCTCTAATTACTTCCTCAGAACCAATCAAGCTGCCAGTCAGGGGAATTGAAGACAGCAGACATTTTACCATTTTTGTTTTTAAACACAAAACTTAGTTGCTTTGTTAATGGACAAGAAAAGGGACTGCCGAATTTGGTTTCAAATGTAGGTAGCTGATTATTTCTTGAAATAATATTTGTATGTTTCAAGTTAATCTTGAGCTTGCTTTTTTCCAGCACAATCGGTTAAAGAAAGATGCCTGCCAAATCTCAGGGAGCTTCTTCTGAAGCTGCTGAACAAAATCCTAAATTAAAGTAACAGTGATAATACTTCTATTTATTGAAAATAAGGAAAAGAATGCTGAGTTAAAGTGCCTTTAGAACAAATACATTTCTAAAGATCAGAAATCAGTTTGAAACTGATTTCTTTTGCATCTGCGCTTGTGTAGTCTTGTACACATCACTAAAACTCTCACAATTTTTCCTTCTCATGTAACGGCAAGCATGGGCTTAAGGTTTTCAAAGTGTTACCTGCACCCATAGGAAAAGTACAATATATACTTGGATTATTGTATTTCTTTATGCTATTGTATTTCTTTATGCTGGGTCTAGAAAGCGTGTGATTTGTTTTCAGAGGAAACTGTACTCCTAAATTCCTTTGAAAAATGTCTCTCACTAAATCTGTTATCACCCTAATTCTTTATAAAGATAACAAAAGGCAACTGTCCTGTCTTTTCTTTATATGCTTAACAAAAATAGTTTGATTAATTTTAAACGACAGGCATGGCAAAAGAAAGTGATATAATGAATCTGTAAGTGCAGAGAATTTTGCTTGGGGTTCTTTTTTTCTTTTGTGTTTTTTTTTTTTTTTTTTTCCCCTTGTTATCTTTGGGTTTTGGGGTTTTTCCATTTTTTGTTTGTTTGGTTTTTTGGGTTTGTTTGTTTGTTTGGGGAATTTTGGGGATTGGTTTTGTTTTCCTGCACCTTTATCAAGTAGTGGGCAGGTAAGGAAGGGAAGGGTTTGTATTTAAGCTGTCAGTCTGGAGGACAGAAGGAGTTTTTATCTTTCCTTTCCTGAGCTGTTTGTTTCTGAGTTGGATACCTGTTATTTCCGAGGTAGGAATATTTCTGCGAAACAATTTCAGCATAACATTGCTGAAATTCTCAGAAATGAAGCTGTGGGAAGGAAAAGAATGCCTGCACAGCACTTCAGTTTTTGTCTAATTTCTTCCGAAATAATGTTCGCGTTGTTTTGGTTAAGAGCAACAAACAAAACTAGGAACAGAAAAACTCCAAAATTCAGAAACCTCAGCTTCAGCCCCTTTCCACTCCCTAAATTTCAAACACTTAAGTAAGGATGCACGTAACTCTCAGAAGCTTGCCTGAGGCTGGGATACAGCTTCTGGAAGAGTTGGGGAGAGGAGGGAAGGGCCTCTGACACTTAGTGTGGGTTTACTTACATATGGACTGTAGCCAAGTAATTACTGTTTTGATTTTGCTCTTCTTGCTGTTTTATTGCTCATTTTTGTGTAGCCTTTCTTTCTTAGACAGTATTTATTCATGAAGTTGAACTTAGTTGAACATGTAAAATAATCTTTTTCCAGTTTATGATTATTTTTTTTTTCACAAAAACTCATTTTCCTTGCTTACCCTCTCTTTGGATGTGGTTATTTAGCTCATTTGGTGATGAGTTCTGCTTAGAGACAGAATTACTGTCTATAGAAAAGAGATCTTCAAATGGCAGCACAAAAGTTTTCCTTGTGAGCACGAAAATATTTGTATGGGTGTGAGAGATTTCTGAGGGCCCACAAGGTAAAGCCTTGTTGTGTAAGCTCATGGCACGGACAAAAACTTTATTTTTCTGCAGCATTGTAGTTTTGTTTCACTGCTGCAAACCCCTGCTTTCTTTTGTTTCCAAGTCCTGAGCAAGAACTATAAATGTCACAATATGCTGAGTTAATGAGGGAGCACCAGGCTGGGCTCTCTGCAAGACTTTGCTTTGTGGTTTTAAATCAGAAAATCAGAGCCTTAAATTTATCTGAACATAGCCTCCTTTTTGCCTGTGTGGTTTAATGTGGCTTAATTAACTAATGTCTTAAGTGAGGATTCAAGTACCCATGTAGATTAAATGAGCCAATTTAGGATCCTGAAGGAGCTGAGTCCCTCTGAAAATACATCTCTTCTTCCACAAAGGAATACAGAAAACACTTAGAAGGCTATGTTGGGTTTCTGTGGTGAGGTGTCGGTGGCAGGGGAGCTGCAGGGATGGCTGCTGTGAGAAGCTGCCAGAAGCTTCCCTCGTGTCCAGCAGAGCCAACGCCAGCGGCTCCAGGATGGACCCACCATGGGCCAAGGCCCAGCAGGGCGAGGGCAGCGCCTCTGGGATGGCAGATTTGGGACTGGGGAAGAGTTACTGTGCAAGGACAAATTGCAGCCTGAGAGAGGAGGGAGAACTGTGAGGGGAGCAGCTCTGCAGAGCCCAGATCGGTGCAGAAGGAGGGGCAGGAGGTGCTTCAGGGGCCTGAGCTGAGAGTCCCCTGCAGCCCATGGGTGCACATGGAGGCAGAAATCCACCTGGAGCCCAAGGAGGACCTCATCCCAGAGCAGGGGGATGCAGGAGGGAGGCTGTGATCTCCTGGGAAGCCTGTGCTGGAGCAGGCTCCTGGCAGGACTTTTGACCTCCCAGGGCACCCTCGGGGCAGAGTTTGTTCCTGAGGGACTGCACCCCATGGGAGGCTCCCTGTGCTGGAGCAGGGTCAGAGTGTGAGGAGTGATCACTCCGTCACTGATCTCCACCCATGAATCTCTCATTATACCATGGTAGTGTCTCTGCCCTGTCCAGCTGAGGAGGGGAATGACAGAGCAGCTTTAGGGGGCACCTCCATCCAGCCCAGGGCTGCTCCCCGTGAGGGCTCCATGAGGGGAAGTTGGCCTGAGTGCTGCAGGTTCTGGGCAGCACCAGGACTGTCCTTCACAGCGCCCAGGTACGGCCCCACAGCCCCAGAGCTGGGGAGGAGTTGCCACAGGCACACAAGATCTTCTGGTGAGGGGCTGGGGCTCTCTGGGGCATCTCCCCTGTCCCCCCACCTCCCGAACAGCCCTGATGTCACCTGGGGAGCCCTTGAGGAGTGAGAAGCAGAGCTGAGCTCACAGGTGGATGCCAGTGATGCTTTTGTATATCAGTTTGAGAGGTGTTAACCCCATAAACATCAAATATGAGTTGGAGACCTCAGACTGTTGTGCTCTGAGAAGCTTGTCTGGGTAGATGACAACTTCTTGGATCCTGTCTGCCTGCCCAGTGCATTCCCTGTTTCCCAGGAACTGCCTTTCCCTGGATCGTGGTTCAGCTTTGCCACACATCATCCCAGCAGGGCTCCTGCTGCCCCTGGGCCCACCCTGCTTGCAGTGTCAGGTGCTGGTCATGGCTTAACCTCAGTGGAAGTTCACACTTATTTTCTCATATGTGTTTATTTTACGGGGTCGAATATTCACTGCAACAGTAAAATAATCTATTGAGCTAAGAAGACAAGTTCTGCACAAATGAGAACACTGCAGAGTAAAATTTAGGTGGAAATTCTTTAAACAGCTAACAGTAAGTTGAAGGAAGCATCTTGCAATGCTTGATTTCCACAGATGCACCACACAAGGCAAAGGAGAGTGATGTACTTAACAGCCACCACAAACAGTCATAACACGCCCTGGGTTTGGAATAATTGAATCATTAGAGTTAAAGATATACAGATCAGAATCAAAAGACTTTTTGGGATTTAGCAGCTCAGACAGTATTACTGTTGAAATAGGAAAAGTATTGTATTATAGGAGTTAAATGGTAAGCTCCTATGCACAGAACAATTATAAGTTATTCAAAACTCTTTCTGTGCAAGGGCATTTATAAAAATGCAGAGGCTCATCACACCTTGTACAGACTCTGAGGCAATTAATGGCGAAGGCTTCTGGAAACAGAAATGAGACTTGATAAGTAATTGCTAGATAAACATTATAGAAATGCTGAGGTCCTGGTTTTAGAAGTGAGAAAGGCTTCTGAATGTCTCCGGTGCTCCTGTGAATGTCGCTATTTGTTATATCACTGCAGCATTTCAGTGTCTAAGTGCCCATTTTAAGGTACTTTGGGCCTGATTAAAAAATAATAATGGCTGAGCAGCTGAGATACAAACGTAATTCAGTCAAACTGACACGAGGCTGAGTTGTGTTATGATCAGAGTCAAGATTCTCAGTGATCAGTTTGCCAACTGGTATTTTAATATATAAATAATAATTAAAAGCTATTTCTGTGGCTACTGAGGCTTTCTGTCTGAGTGCCGGTTGTCCTGCCTCATTAGAAATGGGCATCCTGATGCAACCCGACCTCTGGAGTTGGACTGGCCACAACAAGTTTAAAGCTTAGAAGTGCTTCTTGATGTTCTTTGAAGGATATGGATATGATACTCAGTTTTCCCTCTTTAAAACCCTTCTCCCTGATGAGAAGTGGAAAAATATTTTAAATTTTAGCTTTGTTTATGATAAAAGAAACTATTTTTTTGCTCTGCTTCATTTACAGCCATGAGAAAATAATAAAATATTTTGGTGGAGAAGAATTGGTACCCTTAAAATATTTTAAGAAAAATACTTTTCCAGACCATTAATACAAAGAATCAGCTTACATGGATGTTTATTGTGAACATTTTTGCATGTAGCTGTTTTTATGAAGCTATTTTGATGTTCCTGAATGCTCCCGCACAAAAGAAAATATTCTCATTTTGTTAGTTACTACTTATGAAAATGACTTTATACAACTTATTTATAACCTAAATGTAAGGTTGTGACTTTATCTTGCTTGTTATGCCCTATTGGAGTAAAAATACAGTTACATACAGTTATACTAAAGCAACAACAGAGGAAAAACAGCCTGTGCTTTCTGTAGGTAGCTATTGCACTCTATTTTACAGAGCTGGCTTACAAGACAAAAATGTTCATTCTTTATTTGTGTGAACAGCCAACTGTAGCAGCACCAATGTCTGTAACTGGATTTCATTATGGAAATTCAGCTAAAAAGGGCCACAGGCACAAAAATCCATTAAAATGTTTCTATTGCTTTACATATTCTTCTGTGATAAAAATAGCCCTATATTTGAATTTAAGAAGCTTTAGCCTAAAGGGTAGCAGATGGATATTAAGGAGATTATAATAAAGAAGGGTATTATAAAAAAAAAAAAAAAAAAAGGGGGATGGGGGAGAGCCATTCTTTCATATTTAGGGAAACCATTTGTAATAGCAAAGGTATTCAGAAAATGTGATCTGTTCCTAAGTAATCAATAATGACTTGTTGATTCTTTATGTTTCTATATGAAGTCCTGACATGAAAATGGGCTCGTTTTGCAATAAATTGATACAAATAACAGCTAAAAAAATCAGATCTATCTAGGACACTTGCATTGTCACTGTAACAATGTAAAATGTGATGAGTGGCTGCCATCTGAGCATATTTTGAAATAAACAGCAAATGCTGTTTGGCTTATTAAGAGTCTCAAAAAGCAGCCTTCAGATGTTTCTGAGAACATGCAGCCTTTGCCAATTCTAGACCCAATCTCCCTTCCTATAAATTTACTTTATATCTGAACTTTTTCCCCTACCTCTGCAAATTTGTCCTGGCAGATTTAAAGGTTTTCTCCAGTTTCTTGAAAATTTCTGGTCCCTTTGGAGTCCAGACAGAGCCTTCCAGCAGCCAGATCAGAGTTTGTGCTTCAAACACAAAAGTCCCTCCCTCCTTTCTGTGGGTGCACGGATCACTTGCACTGAGCAGCTCAACACCTGTGTGTTAAGTTTGGGACTAATCAGACTGAATTGCCATTTTTGCATAAGGGAAGAGCAAATCCATGACATATCTGGCAGCTCCCAGGGTTGTTGGATTGAAATGTTAATGGTGCACAGGGGAAAGGCTGCAGCCAAACTGTCCGGCAGCACTGAACAATACAGCAGTGGCTTTTCTCTTTTTGGAAGCTGGACAGGCTTTCAGGAGTTCGTCAGGCTGTGTCCTGCATCCTCTGCCCTTCAGAAAGGGGAGATTCTTGGTTTGCCAGGGTTGCTGCATCACTGGATGTCTGTGATGAAAGCTGAAGTAGCTGACAGGAGGGGAAAAGGAAAAATCACGTGTCTCCTCTCAAGCTCTCTGGTGTGCTGGCTGGGGGTGGCCCACTTAAGTCTGATGGGATTAACTGGCTTCAGTGGGCCTGACATCTGTGTGAGCAAGGTTAGACTTTTCCTTCAGTTCAGCTGGCCCTAATAACGTTGCAGTGGTTGCATTCCCCTTCTTATACTTTCCATGTCTTGGCTGAATATTGTGAGCTGTGTTACAAGGATGGATTTGTTCGATATTGCTCGTGCTCTTTGAGTGAGCCCTGGGACTTTTCCAGTGAGAGATAAGGGAAGAAAGGAACAGGGGAAAAAAGGAAACACTTGCAGGTCTTAATAACTAAGAAGGGTTAAACAAAGAGATAACTGCTGCAATGCCTAAATGTTTTTGGCATCCCTTTAATGTGAAACCTTTTCATCTGTGCTACACCTTCAGAAGTCAGATCTCAATACACTCCCTTTGAGTTTTGTGCTTCCATTTCTGTCCTAATTACCTCTCTCAGAGTGAGGTTGCTCTTTTGTCTTAGAGGAGGGGGATATTTTTTTAATGCAATGTTGTATTTTTAATATATAAATATATATGTGTATATATGTCTAGAGAAAGCCGGATTCAAATCTTTTGTTCTTGGCACTCACCATATGCTACTGTTTAATATTTAATCAGCCCCACCTCATCAGAAACACTGCTGGCCTCATTAGATAATTAATGGCTGCCTGAGTCTCATTTGCTTCAGTTGATACATCTGCAGCCAGTAATTAGAGCAGGAGTTTATTAGTTGCACTGGCTTAGTTTATTTGTGCAACAATCTCTCCTTTGATTGAAGCCGCTGGGATTGGCATATGTGGACAGCCTGCCTCCCTGTTCAGTAGGGCTCTTTTGTTTACATTTTTGCTACAGTTTTGCAACACTGCACATCCTGGCAGTCCTAGGAACAGTTGGTGGTGAAGATTTGCCTTTTATAATTTAGAAGATAATTGGGTAATTCAATGCAGTAAAGCTACTGCAAAGCAATTCTGTAACTTTGGGGGAGGGGTGAGGAGGGAAATCTGGTAGACAATTTGTTCTCTTATAGTTTTCTTTTTTATTATTATTCTTTTTCAGACATCTTAATACAAATCCTCTCTATCTGAAGGATATATGTGCATAGCACAATGTGTTTGGAAAGCTTTCAATTCACAATTTTGTTATAGTGATGTATTAGCTAAAATAAAACCAGTATTCTTAAATATTGGTGAGTGATCACATGCTAGTGTCAGTAACCATCCTCCTTAATGAATTCCCATCTTAAGCCTCTCTCCTTGGTCTGTCACCTCATTTGCAAGTGTATAAAATTTACTGTGATATTTTCTTCTGGCCCTATGAATTTATGACAAGTCTCTCACTGAGCAGTCTGAAGGAAAACCTTTCTACAACTGACCATATTAAAATAATGAGATGAATTGTTCCTGCCTCTGAGAGAAAACACTGGATCTCATCAGGGTTGTCTCGGAAAGATCCTTTCCTATCATTATACCTCTTAATCCTGATTAAGTGGGCTTGTTTTTTCTGAGAAAATAAGTCCTTTTAGCTGTTTCTCTTCCTCTTAACAAGGCTCCTGTACCAACGATCATCCAGCCAGGCTGAAGTTTGGATGGGGAGTTCTCCCTCCTCCTTGCCTATTTTTGTCGTGCCTGTTTGCTGAGCCCCTTGCCTTGGCACTGCCTTTGTGTGCAGAGGTACAGCAGAATTCCACTCTGGAATGGCAGATGTATGTTTGACAGCCTCGGGCAACATGATGCAAGAGTTAACTGTCAATGTAGGGAAGAGATCAGATTCAATTATCTTTACCACTGTGACTAGAAAGGCGAACTGAAAATTGTTTCATTTTTTGCATTTTTTTTTTTTCCAAGGGGCCAGATTATTGAGCCAGCACTGATTTTTTTTCGGCGTGGGAAAAGGTGATTTCAGCTGTTGACTCTGACTCTGCTTTTGTCCTCAGTGAGGATTCTGCAGTGAATATTTCTGGATAGGTCTTGTTTCAAGATTGGCACATCAGCCATCTTTGCCCACGTGCAAGAATTCCTGCAATTCAGTCTAATTTTTCTTATAGTACCTCTATTTCTGCCAGCATGTGTGCTTCTGAAAGCATAACCTAAATTTTCTGTACTCTGGCATGTTCTTTCCTCTTTGTACCTCATAAAACCAGGGGAAGGCAATTGTCAATGATTTTTGCCTTTAGCCTTGCTGCAAAAGAGGCCGGTTCTAGCCAAAATTAAGCTACACCTTCTTTTAACTTGTCTGCAACCAGGTAAATTTACTGCAGTTTGGAAATATCCTCAGCCTCTAGAGGACTGGCTTAAAAGTAATCCTGGGTGGGTTGTTCCGGTAAGACATAAACTGTCTGAAAAGACTTGGGGCTGGCAACTCCCCTCCCTTGTTCCCTTCCTGCAGAGGCGAAGTGTCTGTAGCTGTGAAGCCTTATTTCCTTTATCCTGCGTGTCCGGGTGTGTTCTTTGTTGTTTGTTTTTTTCCTGTTTTGTGAGCCGCATTTTGTACTTGAGCCCAGCTACCTCTTTCACATGGCTGATTCCCTCCCCGTCCCCCGATGTTGTTTAGAGATTTAACCCTGAAGAGGAGCTAGAATTCGCGATAACCACATCTTTAAAGGAAAGGTACCAGGCAGTCTGGCTGCACAATTGGAAGGGGTGTCAGCCAGCAATAGTTTTACTATAGCTCCAAGCAATGCTTTCCTTATCAGTCTTCAAAACATTAAAAAGTCTTTTCTTCTACTAGATAATCCTTTATCATGCCTCTGTAGCTCCACTTAGCCTACACTGGCAGATTCAGTGTGTTTTGACAGTTGTGTCCTGATGAAAAAGCCTGTGCTATGTTTGTAATTGATTGTAGCTATAAATGACTCACGGACTCTATTTTGTTTCTGTTGTTCACTGTGTCACTTGAGCTTTTTGTTTGTGTTTCTCCAGTTCGATTTCTCCTCAGTGAGAAGAGCTTTGCAGAAACGAGTTTAGATTCTCATTCTCACGGTGGTATTGGGCTGTCTCTGGAAGCAGAGAAGGAGAGACAGTCATCAGTGTTTTCTGAGCAGAGCAAGAGTGAAATGATGGCTGCTCTGCTCCAGGGGGGATGCACAGGCTGCCTGGGCAAGATTTGGATTACTTCAGCTGCTCAATAAGCACGCCTTCCTTCAGACTTTTCTGTCACTGCTTTGGATCAGTTTTAAGTCCTCATCCTAGTAATGGTTAATTTTGCCTTCCCCTATTCCTGAAACATGGGCATCTACCAAACTACGTCTGGGTTACATTTCTAAATGGCAGCTCTAGAAGTGCCTACACAACAAATTTTATCACGTGTTTGGCTAGAATAGTAGCTATCTGCGTATAATGCCTCTACTGCTGCATGGATGTTACATAATTGAGTTAGTTGTGTGTTTGCAGAATTTTCCAAAACCCAGTTTTTTCTCTGAATCCTGCCAATATCTTATGAAGGGTGTTTTAAATGCCAGGTTTCTGGAAGGTGATTATTCAATGGTGTTTTGTTCCTGGATCTCCAAAACAGCATTTGGGTATTTAACTTCCTAAGTTGCTCTCAGAAATCATGATTTTATGTTTTGAGTAGTAAACCTGAGGTTTCTTTGGAGTTTGTGTCCATGATTACTTTTATTAGCTCACAGGACTCATTACTGTGCATGTATTCTGCTATATTGTGACTTTTTTTCACCTTTGTCTGGTGAAGTGTTGAAACTAAAGGCAAGGGCATGTGCTAACCGATTCTTCAGAGAGCCAAATATTGTCTTTTAATTTTTTTCTTATATTTTTTTTTTCCTTTTCACCACTGACACTTTATGGCAGCTTACCCTTGCACACCATCCCTTCAGGTCTGCAAAACGTTACTCATTTATTTAATACAGAATTTCCAAGGCTAGAAAACAGTTCTTAAAAAAAAATCATTAGGAAATGAAAATTTTCCCGACTACTCCGATTTGTTAGACAAGTCATTTAAAGTAATATATAGATGAAACCTATTCTCGTAAGCTGAAGTGTAAGAGAAGTTTGGCTGATATACAGAATAGTGGAAGAGACAGTGGAACACACACTACTTCCATTGCAAAATGATGAAAAGTGCCAATAAATCTCCCTGTATATGCCTTTCCCCCCCCACCTTTAAACATTCTAATGTCATTGTTGTCAGGTTTCTATATTCAGAGTCTATCTCCTTTCAGTAATCTCAGGCTCGCCTGCTCTCCAAGGGACACAATTATGTTAGTTCCAAATAAGGGCTCTTTGATCTCTTTTTATTCCTCCTTTGTTTCTGCACAATGAAAGCCAGAGGAACTCAATTAAAGTGACTTAGTCTGGTCTCTTGACAGAAATTGTTACAAGTAAAGGGTTTGATTCTCTCCTCAGTTAAACTGGTGTTTTGCCAGTGTAGCTACATTGACACTATCAGAGCAGCATTGATGGAAAGCTGGTACCATGGAAGAAAGGATCAATCCTCAAGTTTCTCCAAATAGGCCATTTGAAGGAATTACCACTTTCTTTTTCTCAGCTGAATTGAAAGCAATTTAATTGGCTTTCAAAGTAGACTGTTCAGTGAAAGAAGCCCAAACTGAAGGTGACCAAGATGGCAACACAGACACACATATCTGAGGTGAAACTTTGTTTTGTATTGAGGTCTGGTAATCCTTTAAAAACAAATTTTAAGAATAATGTGCCCAGGGCTGTCATTGTTGTCAGACCTTAAAGCAGGGGTGGTACTCAGTACTTTTTCAAGTAAACTCATGTCTTAAACTCCCTTACCACACACCTCATGTTTACTACTTCTTTTTTTTTTGAGAAAAGCATGAATTTCAGGTAGTATGCACTCAGCTTTTGCTTTCAATCCAAATAGTATTTGCCATCCTCAACACGTGTTTGTAGGTCTTAAGTCAGTCTGCCTCTTGAAAGATCCAGAGATTTGCTAGAGCCTGCACGGATTATGAGCACTTTATAATTGCTACAAAGTAGGATACTTCTATTGATAAAATGGAAACCTTAAACATTACTATATATGTTGCTGTTCAGAAAGCAAGTTCAGGACAGAATAACCTCATTGGAAACGTGAAATATTTCATTGAAAACAGAATAAGTGGGCTCTCTGCCCTTTGTTAAATATGGTCATCAGCATTTTGTGTAACTCTGGGTTTTGCTTTTTTTTTTTTTTCTGCATAATACTTGGCTTTCTTTATATTTGGGTAGATCACGGTGAAAAGAGCACTGTTAATACCACAACTGATGTTGATTACTACTTTTCCTTTAATCCTTTGATTTTGAGACATCTTTTGCTAAACAAGTGCTGTGAAGGGCTTTTGTCGCTCGGTGGAGATATTCCATGCTCAGCTGTGCACCAGCCTTATCTCCATCCTCTAACGCTGCTCTGAAGTTTGTGGTCCTTGGGTCCTCCAGTTTGTTAGAGGATCCTTGTCGAGCTTTATTTTGGAAACCATCTGATTTGACTTCCTTTTCACTTTTGTCAGGATTCACTTATTCCCAGCGTGCAAACTGTTCCAAGCTGGGTTTTCCATTAGCCCTCAGAGGTATGAGAAATGTCGTTTATAAAGTGAGGCTGGTTGCTGTCTCTGGAGTCACTCTCTCCTCTCCGTCCTTTTCCCACTCCTGGGTTAACCCCTTTCTTACCAAACCTTGTCCAGTTGGAAAGTCTCATTACGCTGCTTTGTGAAGCTGCCTGTCTTGACAGGAGTAAGGGCATATTTCCTGACACAGAATATTGTAGTGATATTGTAGGAGATTGCTGTCAGAAGAAGGTCTCAGAAATATACACTTTGCTTTTTTGAAACAATTCTTCCGTACTTCTCATGCTTCTAAGCAAAAAAAGGATGGAAACAAAGGCAATTTGGTTGCTACCCAGAAGACTGAACTTACAGGCAAGCAAGACATGAAGGACAAGCAAGGAATGTAAGTGTGGGAGGTATTGCTTTGCTCTCCAGTGTCACAGACAATTCAGACTTGTCTAGAATGGATCTAATGATCTCTGGGATATTTGATCAATTCTTATTTAAGCAAATTCTCTCCCTGAATTTAGAGGTGATTCAGTGATTAGCGAATGCTTTAGACATCTCTATTGCCTTTGTGGTTTTTTTTTTTTTTTGCCACATGAATTTTTTTAATGCCACAGAAGAATGATAGTCTGAAACAGTCTGCTGAGAGAAGTTATTTAGGCAATAAAATAGGGAGACAGCAAAATCTGAAGTCTTCCAAAAGATGTTTTACAATGATGATCTGCTGCTGGATCTGGCTGCTGTTTCATGCTGTACCTCATAGACTCAGGGGAAAAAAGAGCTGAAGAAAATGCAGTATACAAGAGTTCATGAAAAAAATCAAATATACATAGGAAAACTTGACAGCTATATAACGAGACTATTACATTTTGAATATATGGGGAAACTAGAAACAGTTCAGTCAGTGATATTTACCCTATGCATAATTGAAGAACAGTAGACCAGTCAATGAAATTCAAGGGCAGGAAATCTTACAATGGAAAGAGAACCAAGGAATGGTGCTGTCTTATATGGCTTATTCTGCATTCAGGGCAGCCTATATTAATTTAAAAAAAATATATTATGTGACTGAAATAAAGGTTAGACAGCAGAGCTATTTCTAAGACTTTTGATTAATATAACTTAATAAAAAAATATTATCACTCCCAATTTGAATGTTTGAGGAGGTGGGGGAACTTTTCTGAGCTCTTGTCAGCTCGCTTGCTGGATTTTCCCGCCCAGGCTTCAGCACACTTAGGGTCTGGTGTCATGAGTCCCATGCTTGAGAAAGGCTCTTCAGAACTAGAGTTCCATCATTTTAACTAAGAATTTGTACCCCTGCTTGGGCTGTGCTTATGCTTTTAGCCTGCTCCCAACTTGGAGACAATCAAACTTCCACTTTTGTTTTACACAGAGAAAGTGAAAGAATTTTTTTTTTCTCCACACTTTTGGAAAAAATACTTTAAAATCCTCTTTTTCTATGACAAATCTTTTTATATAGAGTGAACATCTTTTAATGTCAGTCTTTTAGGTGACCTGCACACTGAGCTTTGACTATCTAATTCATTTGCTTAGAAGTAAAATCCAGAATGAGTTTTGTATTCCATAATCCTTCATTTCCAGTAGGGCAGGAAAGTCACTAGATTTCAAAGATCTGAATCTGATGATATGTAACACTGGAGTGAAAGATGTGTGCAGCAGAAGCATTGCTCTGTGCTAATTCTGCCCCACTGATTCAGATGGAAAATACCATCCTAAAAACAACAATGAGGGGAAAATGAGTTATTTCTCAGTTCTGTGTATGTTCTTCCCTATGCTAACAAGATGCAATTAGGTTCAGGAGAAGCCAAGGCGTCGTTCTGTATCCATCTGACTCTGCTTCTCCCCATCACCTGAGCAGGGTGTGGATTTGCTCTGTCCTTTCTCTTTATCTGCTATGCGCAATGTAGGCACTGCTACAGGAGCAACACAAATCCGTTTAGTCATGTGCAGCCTCCCATGTATTTGGGCCTGACTGTACTACAGTTTTATCCCCTCCACACGTACCTTTAGTTTTATCAGGCTCTCAAGAGGAGGTTTATCTTAAGCTTGGTGTGAAGTGGAGGTCTAAATTCTGAGCTGTCTCTAAATCAATTCACTCTTCCCTGGTAGAAGGAGTGCCACTCATGCCTGGAGTGGAGACAGTAGTCTTTTCAATATTAGTTAAATGTTTTATCCTTATTTATCTTATTTTAATTCAACCGTTCTAAAGTACTTTTCAAAGTAATCAGGTATGACAGTGCTGGGGTTAATTAACAGTTGGTGTGCTGCCAGCAGCTTCCCTGTGATGGTATTGATGATGATACTGATCTTATCTGATACGCTTTGCTAGGGAAAAACCATCGAGAAAGAAGCAAAGACATTATGATATGAATATATAAGGACAGTAGGTGTCCTTCCTGCTGTTTTATGGATGTGTCAGAAGGATTTCCTTTGTGAGAGAACAGAAGCTCAGCCTAACCCTTATCTGTATTACACCACAAAAATCTATCTTCAAATGACATCAAACACTTGCCTTAAAACCACAAAGCAAAGGAGTATAAAGCAGAGTGTGAAAACTCATCTTGCTGATTTTGCTGAAGTAGTATCGTCCACGTGATTTTGAAGGTCACTTGATACGTGAAGGCATGAGTAGTTCCTATCCATGGGCAATGAACTTGCCATGTTTTAAGTTTCCAAGTGTCAACCACGCATGTATACAAACATTGAGACATACCAAGGTCTTTGCTTTATGAATTTGGGAATTTTGCAATGTCTGCTTAAGGTGCAGCTGTCTGAGAGGCACTTTTTGCTTTTGCAGAGCAAGGCTTTGTTTGTTTGAAACAGAGAAATAGAAAATATGATGGCGATAAATCCTCTAAGAAATTTAAAAATGAGCAGCAAAGAAATCTCACAGAAATACATCACTGTGGTAAATGCTTGTCATGCCTTTGGGAGAGAAAGGAAAAGCTCAAACCCCACAGGTGATACTGGAAGAAACCAGATGGCCCTGTTAGGACCATACTTTTAAAACCAGTGGTGATGAGATTTGCCAAAAGCAAGCTGTAAACTAGTGTTTCTTTACCAGTGCTTAAAGTCCTTCTCCAGTATTGACCAGCTCTGTATGAAGCGAGCAGTCTGAAAATCCACACGTTTTTACACAGTCTGTAAGCGCTAAAGGATTTTCATGTAGTCATCAATCAAATTTATGTAGTGGGCTCCGTGTGTTTTCAGACAGGTAAAGGAGGAGTCCCTCCCGACTACAGGAGCATTGTCACTTGGCAGAACTATGAGGATGAAAAGTCAGTGTAAAAAGGCAGGTGAATACACCAGGTGTTAACCTGGCAGAAGTTTTCATCCTTTTCAGGTACTGATCAGTGATTATTTTTTTGAGAACATGGCAAGAATTAGCATCAATCTGGGTTTGTTCACTAAGATTGGAGTAAAACAAGTTCTGCTCTCCAAAGGGCTTGCAGTCTGGAAAGCAAATAACTTACTCTGAGAAACGCAATTTTATTTATTTATTTAACTACAGCCAGGGCAATCCCATAATTGATACATGTTGATTGGGTTAGATGAAGATGAAAATGGGTAATAAAAAAATTTCATTCAAAAAGTAAGGCAGAAAATTTTTGGGATCTCTTGTATCTCTGCAAATATTCTCTTTAAATCTCCCAAAACCCATTCTGTGTTGCTCCTCTCATTTTCCAACATACACTGAAAATCAGATTTTTCCAGTCCGTGTTTCTGTGCGCGTAAGCAAAGACTTTCAGGTTTGCTTGTGCAGAGGATCATTAAGAAAAAGAGGTGGGTTTATATGCATTTGTCTCATTTGTTCAGGCATTGGAATTAATATTCATATTAGCATCATTTTTGGTCTCCCTGAACAGCTGTAAAAGCTTTGAGTTTTTAGAGAGCTGTGGTGCACCTAAATTTTACTGCGATTTTGTTGTGGCAAACTAACCAAATAATTCGTCTTCAAGCAGTTTCTCAAACTTTATTAGCAAACTGAACATTTATCTTTGGAGTTGCAAAGCTGTGTTTCAAGTAAAGAAGGAACTTTTTTGACAGTTCCTTGTTACAAGGATTTTTGTTTCTTGGTTTCTTGTGGATTTTACAAGAAAATGGACAAAACACTGGTTTGCTTGAATGCTTAGTGTAGAGGACAAGCAATAAACAAACAAAATAAAACATATCTTGAGTTCACTTGTGGAAAGTTTTGGTAGTAGCTTGCTGTAGGATTTCTTGGACTCTAAATTTCTTGGAAGCCATTGCACCAAGGATTTTGTTATTTCCAGTCATGCAAAGACTGAGAATGCTGTGGGGTAATTTGATATATTGATGACCTTGGTGCCAACAGGAACTAAGGGAGGAACAGAGGAGAGATGAGCAACACAGAAATGAATCAGATTTGAGTCATATTTTTAATATCTTATTTGCACTGGTTTGTTTTTTGGAATTGGTTTAGACCATCTGCATTTGGTGGAACAAGCTGCAAAAAACAAACACAATCTTGACAATAAGATATATGGCATGCATAGTTTTAGAAATTTAGTTTAAAAGCAATGCACTTCAGCTCTAAAGGAACCTTTTCTTTTAAAACATCCTTTCCTCTACTTTTCTTTAAATGTAAGAAAATGAGCTCACTTTTTGCTCAAACACATGGTACTTTATCAAACTTGTATATAAATTATTTGATTCTTCATACTGCTGGTATTCTTACAATTGTTTTAATAGACCATAAAAATGGTAATACTGTGGTAAACCATTAAATGCTTTAGCCCAGCAGTATTCCTTGTTTAATAGTTTTACTCATTTAACACTTACGATTTGTAACCGAGTAAATCTAATTTTAAAGTAGGTTGAGGAAGTTAAACCACCTCTGGGGAATAAATCTACACTCCCTTACCTGGAGGGCAATACTAATTGCTATCCAGACCCAGAACAGGCTCAAATGAAGTCAAGCTCCAAGGATTACTAATGAGTGAGGCTTACATTGTATGAGCTAAAAGTCTTTGAATGCTATTTTTTACTTGAGAAAGTGGCTGAACAAAAGTCTGAGAAAATCCATGCAATCAGTAAGACTGCTGGTGCTTTTAAGCATTAGTAATTATCAGCCTTCCTCCTTGGGATGTTAATGATAGCGGTTTGACCTTACCCCAGCATCCCTATCTAAATGTAGAACTTAGCCATCAGTTTGCTTTAAATCAAGCACTAAATCTGTCTGAGTGCCATTTCAGATGGATATTAAAAAAGCATCAGGGTCTACTTAGCTTCTTTTGTCAGCTAAATCCCGGGCAATTGTGTGAATAAATTAATGGATGAAACTGACCTTTTTATTTTTATTATTTTAGAAGTTCTCTGTTGGTCCAAATGAGGAGCACATCTCAGTATTCATTTCAGCGCAGAGGAGCTATTGGCAGGCACTACTATCAAGGTGTATAATCATATCAGTGGTAAGACAAGAGAGCTGTTTTTTGTAGAGATCTTTACCCTTTCTATCCATTTTCCACCCTACTCATAAATCTTGAGTGAGCTCTGTTCTGAGGTTGTCCTGTTAATTTTATCTCCTTCTCTTTCGTTCCCTTTGTTCCGCTGATATGCGGCAATGGAAACATCAGGATTTGTTTAAAACACCAGCGAGCCACATTTCGACCTTTTCAAAACAAAGTGTGAAAGCGTTTGCAATGATTAGCTAGACAAACGTTAACACGAATAAATTGTAACGTAAAACACTTTGCAGGGCATAAAAGAATGGGAGGGGAAAAGATTAGGTCTCTGTTTCCTCACTTGAATCCTGTTCGAGCCCGGAGGGTTTAATAGGTACCTAAGTGGTGCCTCAGAGAGCGAGATTGGGGCTTAGGAGGTGCAAATACCTTCATCTGACTTTCTGCTGCTGCCGGATTTTGCCCCTGATGGCCAACCTTAGTAAAATCCAGCTATTTTCTTTGAATAATGAAGCTGTGGAAAATCCAGCAAGTACGTGGAAATCAGAAGTAGGAACAGGCCCTAGAGGATTTTTAACCCAAATAGAAGAGGCTGTATCACCAGCTCTGAAAGCTGTTACAGTTTCACTATTCTTTCTTTTTGCCTCTGGGATATTGCTGAAACGTGTGCATCTTCTGTTTTATGAGATGTACTTGCCTTCCTCAGATGTAGAGAGAAACAGGAGGAGGTGGACGATGGCATGGCCTCCAGCACTTTGTTTATGAGAACATCCTTCCAGCAATTTTATGTCTGCATGAGGCAGAAGAACCGTTTCCAATGTGCCCTTGAGCTGTGGATCAAGCATTTTACTTCTTCTTACTCTTTTCTGCTTTAAAACTTGATATTCCTTTTCCCAGAGTCTTTAGACGGATGGGGTTTGTGTTATTTGCAGTGGCTGAAGCACTTTCAGCTCCCTCCCTTCTCCCCAGCCGTGTTTCTCAGCTGATTGAGCTGGCATCGTGCATTTCTCTCCCTGCAAAACAGCTCTCCTGGGAGCAGGCCTGGCACGCTGTCTGTGCTTCAGGATACCTGTAGGACAGTGTTATGGAGCAATCATCGCCTCAAACTTTTTATTATAGCTTAAGCTCGTGAAATGGGGCTGTTTGGTCTATTAGGCAGGATTGTGTTCCCGGGCTGCGTGTCAGCGGGTTTGTGTACAGAAGGCTTGGAGAAATGAGCTGACCACTGGCTGGCTCCCTCCTGGGACAAAAGCTGTATTTACTTGCTCATTCTCTAGTCCTCCTGCTGCTAATGCTTGAAAAATCCTCAGCTTCTCTCCCCAAAAATCTCCAACAAACTGACAACAAAAACCACCCTAACTCCTAGAATTATTTATTTTATTTTTTTCCCCAAATGAAGGTAACTTGACAAGCAATCACAGAATTGGGGATAATTTAGAACCAAGAGAAGGTGCAGGACACCTTGGGCTCTCAGACCCAGGGCTGAGTCACCTCCAGGATGGCAGCACTGCTTGATGCAGATCTCTACCTTTCTGGCTTTACATCCAAAGTACCATAGACAAGAGCTGTATTTGCTCTTGGAAATTAAATGTTGTCCTTTACAAAGCTGACACAATTATGGATGAGGAAAATTAGATGTTTCTCTTAGTAGATTTATGTCCTCTCTCTGTGGTGAGGAGATTTTCCGAGTACCATCCTCTGAGGAGCTGCAGGTGCTGCTCTGCTGTAGCTGTTGCTGCCGGGTTTAATTCATGTAACAAGGCAAAGAAAAACCTATTGCTCAAATAGCAAAGTGTCGTCACCTGGCAATGTGGTTCCTGCACAGCAATGTCTGTACAGAAAACAGCCTTGTTTATCCTATTGCTAATTTACAGAAATAAATTTATTTTTCCATTGAGCATTGAGATACACATGTGCAATTCAGTAGTTGTAACTTGTGTTATTAGCTCTTATCCCTCCACAACAATTTGCCAAAATAATTGCCTCAGCCACAATGACCTTGTTATGTGTTGTTTCTGAGTAAGATGTGCAACAATTTATTTCTTACTGGAGCTTTCTTGTTTAAATTAGCATAATTTCTTCTTAAAAACAAACAGATCGGACGACTCCATTCAGCAGAAGTGCGGAGGGAAATTGTTTATGCTGTTTTTACTTTGTTATTCTTTTGGGCTGAGTTTTTATAGTCTTGTGGAAGAGAACTAATGATAGATTAGGAGGTAAACAGCTGCATTCATGGAGCCGTGTGTCAGCATGTGGGTTGCTTCCGTAAGAATTGCCTTCGAATGCCAGTGTCAGAGGGAAATTGATAATGAGGAACATTTTACTTTGGGTTTGCTTTTATATAGCCTATCTGAAAACCTGTGCAGATAACAACATGCACATAAGGGCATTTCCTAGCCTTAGTTTCCTCTTTTTTTACCAGTTATTAATCTACAAGAGAACCTTTCCTCTTCTTCCAGGGCAATCTTCAGTGAAGGGTTATGTTACAAGTTTTGGGAGAGGGGAACAGAAGTGCACAGTGTTTGTGGACTGTTCCTTTTGTCATTGCTTTCACTGAGGGACCTGGGGAGCCCAGGTTCCCTGCAGGAGGCTGACTCTTTCAATATTCTTTGATCAATGAGGTAAACATCATTAAACTTTCTACCAATATTCCTATTTCCGAAGTCAGAGTCCCTGGGCTCTTGATACTGTGGTTATTATCTTTTATTCTGCTCCTGTTAACTCTAATTTTAATTGTAGATTGCAAACTACAATTAGATAATCACAGATTTTATATCTGAGTTGCCTTGGAACCACTGGGTGTATATTATGTGTCTCTGTTAATTTTGTCCATCCATTCTAAAAGCTTCTAAACAGATCAGTTTGAGGAAGTGTTTTGTACTCATCCTATGTGGAGAATGTCTTCAGTCCCAAACACCATAAGGTTCTCAGTAGGAAATATGGATGAGTAGGATTCATTCAGTTTGCTTTCTCTGTAAGTTCTCCATAGCCCTCCATGTGCTCAAACAGGTCAGCTGCTTCTTATGGGTATTTAAAAACTTGGTATTTTTAATCTTTAGCGAGTTACTCCATGAAATCTTCTGGCGGTTTTATTTGATTTTTTTTTTTTTTTAATTCCCCCCTGATTCTGATTTGACATTAATCTTGTCAGAGTTTATTTTCAATTTTCTCAGGTGTGTGTAACTTCTGCTTTTTGAAGGAGGTCTTTTCATGTCTAATAGCCTCTTTTACTCTGCTATTTGAGTACACTTTTTAATTTTTTTTTTTTGAAACCCATTTAAAATTATTTTTGAAAGGTATTTTACATGTACTCTGAGCTTTTACGGTGGTGCCTTTAAAGACTCTCTATGCCAGTTTATATAAAAAGAAAGCTTTAAAATATTTATATGAATATTTTAAAATTTTAGCTGATTCTTTTTAATTTATTTTTAACTAGCTTTTCCACTTTTGTATCATTCTTCTTTTTTCAAGTTAAGAAAGTTAACCTTTCAAGTTAAACCTCTTGTGGGTTTCCTTTTGGGCTTCTTTTTGGGGTTTTTTCCCCTCTCTTAGAAGTGTTTTGGTATCTGAGTGTAGAGTAGTGTCTTTTCCCAAGTTTTTCTTGGATAACTTCACCGTAAGTCTTGAGCCAATCCAAGAATTGCTTCTCATCTTGTGAGTTTTTTCTTTAGCTGCTCTAACAAGTGGTTCTTTGTGGTTTAGGATGTCTATCAAACACATTATATCACCATAGTGTACTATATGGGGGCAAAATAATGTCTGTCACTGTTATTGTGCTTTATGTCCTCACAGATCTTCACTCTCCCTGGAAATTTGTAGCCATTGTGATCCTCGTATATTTTAGATATATTTAATATTTCTATTTTAGTATGTCTTGCTTGGGTCTCAAAGCTTTGTAGAGGAATAGGAGAAATTCCTCTCAGTCCAGTGACATCATGTCTTTCCTTCCCCTGCAACTCTGAATTGCAGAATCTCAAAATTCTGAGGATTTCCAGTTGTGTTTTGTTCTCTCTATACCTTTTCATCTAATTATACCAATTATATAGGTGCTTGGTTTATCCCACGTGCTGTGCCACATTTTAGATCTTCTGTATCAACCTGCTTGTGAATTGCTCTGCTCTTCCTCTTGATGCCAGGCCCGTGAGGATTGTCAGGACTGTGTCTCCCAGACATGGAAGACACCATACGAGTCTTCATGAGTTTCTCCTAATCAGTGAGAGAAGTTCTTAATTTTAGCTATTTCCGATCATCACTCTTAACCAGTCAGACTCTCTGATGGGTTTGTCCCTGCAAAGCTCTTGTAATCTCTGATGATTTCTTTTTTCAGCTGTCTCTTACTTTCTGAACTACTTTAAATCCCTTATTCTTTCCAGCAGTTTGTTTTCTCTCCTTAATCAGTTGAGTCATTTTCCCAAACCTACTACTAGTTCACTCTTTGCTTTCAATCCTTACATTCAACTTAGAAAAATTCTTCTTCCCAGCTATACTTCTTCTTTCTGAACTTCTCCTTAGTCTCAACTTTTTATGGCAATTCCTCTCACTTTGATACACTATGGACTCCCTCACCCATTGTGTGCAGGACTCTTGACTAATTTGAGTTAATTGCAAGTTAATTACTATTTAAGAGATTTGGTTTTCTTCATTATTTGCTGAGCTACATATTAAATTACACTGTCTTTCTGAGGAGGTAACTTTCCACCATTACCGATCTGTGCCCTGCT
Organism: Dasyornis broadbenti; assembly: GCA_013397935.1. Classification (NCBI taxonomy): domain Eukaryota; kingdom Metazoa; phylum Chordata; class Aves; order Passeriformes; family Dasyornithidae; genus Dasyornis; species Dasyornis broadbenti. The sequence continues at coordinate 1,898,852 of VZRN01011461.1, forward strand.
CAGTTTGGCACTCTTAGATGTAGCCGTAACATTTTTGTTTCTGTTGTTCTTTTGTCTATATGAAAGCACAGTTCTGGAATATCGATTGTTTTTCGCTCTGATGTTGCTGCTGCTGCTAGGTCCAACAGTACAAAAGGTTTTCCTTCATGTCCAAGACAGTAATTCCAGAAATGTTATTATAGACATGCAAATTTGGGAGAAGTATAATGTGTTTTCTTCTTTCTTGTGCTTTTGTCTAATGGCATTATCTGCACTGTGGCCAAATAAACTTTTTAGTAAAATTGTGCAACATTTAAAAAAATAAAATTGAGACAAACAACCCAGCATATGTAGCAAAGAACAATGTTTTACTTTAACTTTTATAGGACACCTATTTGATGATGTTATTCCTGCAAAATTTGGATCACTGAAGACATTTTTCAGAGACACCTTTTTGGAATCTATTTTGTAACTGAAAGTGGTTTTTTGTCTTTAAGTACACAGTGAGTATTTGGTTAGCACTTTAAATTTTTGTGTTATACAGAAAAATTTTGATGGAAAAAGGTTTAAACGGTTATCATAGGGGATCCATATCTCCAGATACTGAAAAGAAAAAAAATGAAATTGATGTGATTTCTCCAAAATTTTTGGTAAAACCTCTACCTCTTAAAAGAATTATTTTTTTGTTGTTGTTGATTTGGTTTCCTTGTGTTTTTTTCCCCCCTCTCCTGTAATCAAACATGCCCATTAACCTTGTCTCCTTTTTGTTTTCCTCTTAACTGGAGTATGTGTGCTAGTGTTAATGGTTCAGCTGCAGTTTGGTGGAGCTGCAGTACTTCTGTTATGTAAGTTTATGACTAAGAAAATGCAGGGGTTTTCAGGAGAAAAGTAATTAACTGAAAACCCCAACATTCATTCTTAGAAAGAGAGGTTCAAAACCCATTTGTCTTCTCCTCGACTGCACCCTGCCTCTCGATGTCTTACATTTTTAGCCACCAAATATTAACAGTCTATGAAAATTTGGTTAGTGTACCTATCCGTTTCACTTCTGTCACACAGGGGTTTCCCCATATGCTCTCATTCAGTGACTGGCATCTGCAGCTTATAAAAAACCCTGACATTTGTCCTGTATCTAATTACAGAATTTACTTTATTACGTAATTTTGAATCACTGGCTGAAGAGGCACCCATATATTTGTGCTTTTGAAGGAACAAGGATTTCTAAGATGTCTCCTCTTTTATTGAGCTCCCTCCTGTTCCATTTAATGCCTGAATGAAATCTAGGGAGGCAAGCTTTCCTAGGTGCATGGTGATCTTCTGAGTTACTGAAATTAAAAAGATGGAATTTGGAAAGCAGAAAATGTGCGTGTGGTAGCAAATGTGTGTTAATTCCTTCTGATTGTCTTTTGCTTCCTCAAAAAGGGAAAGTAGATTTTTCTGCGCTGTGAGCTCAAATTGTAACTTGATCTCTGCATGGGAGGTGAATGTTTGTGGTGAATGTTGCTTTCTTAATGAGGACCTGCTGTTCTGCATGAAACACTGTCACAAATAATAATAAACAGCGCCCAGTTTCTGCCTCTGCAGTAGAATAAAACCTGGGCAGTGACTCTTGCCTCCACAACTGTGTCAACAGCAGGTCCTCACTACCTGTCCACGGCTGTTGAAAACTGATTTATCCCCTCGTGGTCAGAATGCTGCCCAAGCTCCTTGTCTTTGGTGAGGTTTTTGAAAGGCAAAAAGAAGTATCTTCCTGTTTTTCAAAAGGATTTTGTTGGCACTCCCTGAAACTGATTTTGGCACTTCCAATCCATTCAATGGTTAATGGGCTTTGCGGACCCAGGGCCTGTGAGCTGTAGGAATTGCAAACACACACGATTCCAGCCAAGCTTCTGAACTGGCAGGTGAGCATCTTACCAGGACCTGGGAAATCACATTATGATTTCTGCCAAAGATTTTCCTTACTGTTCCTGCTTTTGCAGTAAATGCGTCAGAGTCTGCTTTCTGTGTGGAGAGCACAAGAAGTTGAGTAATTTAATTATGAATAATATCACATTCCTCGGTTTCTTCACTTTCCTGTGTGTTGTTTTCTTCTGGAGCAATCCACAGGCTGCAGGAAAGAAGCACAGGAAAAACAGTAGAAGAGCCTTTGTCTAAAGAGCAAAGAGCAAATCAAGATCTGGAGAGGGCAACCACTTCAAGAAGGTTACCTTGGTAGAGGGAATAGAGATCTCTATTATCGAATGTTTGGTTTTGATGATGTCAAAGCAGCAGAGAAATCAGATGGGAGAAAATTTTCTTTAATTTATCTCACAGTTTAATGTGGAGAGCCACAGGTCTTGCCACAGGTGCAAAGTGAGACAGCTCAAAACAATGTTCTTGTTGATCTGAGGGATCCCCCTGGCTCCTGGAGCAGATGAGCCGTAAGGACACACTTGTGTGGCAGAGGGGATTCCGTGTCACTCGGCCACATGTATTTATTGCTCTTTGCGCCTCTCTAGTGTGGTCATGATCTCTAAACAGAGTCGGAGCTGCTACTGAGGCCCCTGGGGCTCCTCTATCCAAGGCTCCAGCTTAAAGTTGAAAGATTTATATCCTTTATCTGACTCATGGCTGCCGCAGGCTCCGTGATGTGCTCGGAATCAAAAACCCCTTCAAGGCCCAAACTTCATAAATCTTCAATCCTATAAACATCCTAGTTCCTGGAGTACCAGTTTCAGGAAGATTTCAGGAAACACTATGTTACAAAAATCGTGAGTCCAGTAGTCCTGTTTTCCAGCAAGGAAATTTAATTAAAAGAGGAGATAATTAGATGAGAAACCTCTGTTGGGAGTAATTAGAAATATTTCTGAATGGGTTGAGTTGGATGTGTAATCCACGAAAACTATGCAAAGCCACGGCTGTCCAGCTTCCAGCAAACTGAGCGAGAAGGGAAGTGAGAGACTCTCCCCAGAGGCGATTTCTTCCGGAAGAGCAGGGAAAGCTCCATGGCTGATGGAGCCTGTTTTGTGCCATTCCTCCTCTGAAAGGGGTTTGTACCAGGCTGTGGTTTAAGAACCACTGCTTTTCTGCAGCGAATCACTGAAGCAGCAGGCACTAGAAGGGGGGAAAGGATCTGATTCTGTGCCAGCTGCCATAAGATTTGAGCTTAGTCTTCTCTACCACCAAACCCAAACTGAAGCAGTGCCATATGCTGGAGTGAACACAGACTCGGGGAGAAGATAAACAAAACATTCATGGTTTGCAGTGGGAGGATTTGAGGCTGGTGTGTGTTTTCATCTTTTTTTTTTTTTTTGAAACTTTTTAAAATAAATTTCAGAGAGGAACGAACAGCTTTATGAGAAGATGCATCTGGCTTTCCCCCTCACCTTTTCAATAAATCCAAAAAGAAAAGTTTCTACAGATACAGCTTAGGATAAGCAACTTAAGGACTTAAAAAGTCTCAGTCCAAAATGAAATTAGGCTTATGATGTCCACGCTCTTTTCTTCTGGGCTCACAGTTTTGGTATGGCCCTGAGGGCTAATAACTTTTTATTTTTTTGGATGCTGCATGTGAGGTGGTTGTACATAGTTAGAGTGAAGGTCAGCACAAATGTGCCCCCGCATTTCTTTGAGAGTGATTCAGTACACGGATTTTTACACACTGTGCTAAACGTGGTTAGGGATCTTCATCTGTTCATCTTTCATGGCATTTAAATTTCTTAAAAGCATCGCAGCTGGAAACTTAGTTATTATTTTTATATGTTTGATGATAACTCAGGCTTGCTGCGATCCCTGTTGGCTGTGTTCATAGAGGCTTTAATATGACTGTCCTATCTTTAGGGGGATTTGTGTAAGCATGAAGTATTCAAATGAACCGAGATTCACAAGAGCTTTTCGTACTTTGCTGCTGAATTTTTCAGGGGACTGGATTCCTGTCATTTAACATTTCTACTTCAGGAGGTCTTGCTTCTCCACAAGCAGCACTTTAATGGAACAGCCAAGACTTTTGAGGGCTCATGTCCAAGACTTACAAGTTTGACTAGAGGTGTCATAAATTCCTAACTCCAGCTCTTCACAAGGAGATTATCCAAACTTCTCTGAAGCACTGTTCGCCTTTTGCTGAAGCCAAGTGCTAGTGTACAAATGTTCTTAGTTTTCTCTGTACCGTGTTTTTCAGCTTGGGTTTCTCAATATTCTGGAAAGTTTTCCACAAAACTTCAATTATGTTTATGTCACCATAAACCATTGTAGTTATACCTTTATATATGTACATATAAAAGTTTCTTTTATTTTCAGAAATTTGAGTGTTAAATTCCAGGAGTTGGAGGAGCTACACAAGACAACGAGTTCTTTATCTGATATTTTGCATTAATGGCTTGCCATAACTTAATTCACCTGTACGTTTCTCCTGTGTCTTTCAGTCACCTACAAAGTGTGTACAGGCACACTTGGGCTTATTTAAGTTGACAGAAAGTCGAGACGTATCATTTCTGCAACAGAATGGAAAGCAAAACGACGGGTCTGGAAAACTCTCTTGAAAGCTCAGTATGTTTTGCTAATGTTGTTGGCGAAAGACTTTTACTTTTTAAAAATTTTTAATGTCTTAATTGCTCACCCTATCTCTTTGATATGATGTACAACAAACAGTGTTACCTGTGTGAAGTCACAGGGGGTTGTGCTTTGAGCACCTGTGCAGGATTTTCTCCAAAGCTGGAGAAGATGCTTCCTTTGTGAGACATCAGAGAAAACTTGAACTGCAGACTTTGCTTTTCCAACACCGCACAACTTTAAGCATTGGCTTAATTTCTGTGTACTTTGGTGCTCTTCATTACGTGTTCTGCAGCTTTCCTGTGCAACTGGCAACGGTTTAGAGACAGAAAGTTTTTAGTAAGTATGTTAATCACCTAACACCATTTGGCTTGCTGCCTCAACTGTAAAGAAGTGAGGAAGAAGGGAAAAAAGTTTCATGCATGAAGTAAATGGAAAAATGCAAAGGTGAAAGATCAGTTGTTCTCTCAAAACCTTTCAGTTCTAATAATTTGGGTAATACCTCAGAAAAAGAAATTGAGTCTTTATATGGCATTTTAGCTGGATTCTGACCATTAAAACACGTCTGGTGTTTGAGAAATTGTCATTAAATTTATTTATTAAAGTGGCAGTGTATTTCCACAGTCTATTGTGGTTAAGATTCTGTTGGCTGGACTGTTCTTGTGCAGCATCCTGTTAGTGTTTTTGTGTTTCTGCACCAGAGTATGGGATTTGCAATAATGGATGTCATAACCCTCTGCTGAAGCTTTGGAAAGAACTGGCCATCAATCACAATGTACAGTCTTTTCAATTGCAGCTCCCAGTAAATGTGGTTTCTTCATTTATTTGGAAGCTATTATGCTGTGATTTAAAAGCACAAGGGAAAGGGGGAAAAGCCCTTTTAATGAGACTTTGTGCACTCTGTTTTTTTAATAATAATGGATTGTTTCATGTTAAATTTAAAGCATGTAGCTCCTTAGCAAATAGGTTTTCAGTTGGTTCACATAATCAAAAGCAGTACAACTGGCAGATGAGCATCTGCTCTGATCCCAGCTTTCAAACACAGCAGAGAGAACAAACATACGTGCTTTCCCTATTTTAGACTTTGAAAAGCCAAAACTTTCTTCCTCGTGTAATTGCCCTTACAGATCTCATCAGTGCTGGTTCACATGCTGTGTTTCACAGATCACAGAGATTTCAAAGCTTGCTTGCTGATGAGGAAGAGGTTTCTGTAGCCATCAGCACCAAGCCAGCCTAGCTTCCTGCTTCCCTCTAGCTCGATTTCTTTATCTTCTTTGCTGGTGCTTAACTCGCCAGGTTAGGTTTTTGTACTGCCACACAAGGCCTGGCCATAGAGCAGAAAATTGTTTCTTGCCTTTGTTTCTTTTTCTCCCTTTCCAGGTTGAATACAAAGCCTTTAGGGTTATTTGTGTTTGAAGTGTAACAGTTTAAAATAATTTTTAAAAGGAAATTCTTTTAGGTCATCTAAATGTATTGATATAGTCAATATTTTAATAGGAATCAAATGGGATACTATGAGACAAAAAGTGCAATCTTTCAGAGCCTTCTAGTTATTTTAGTAGGTTTCTAGATTTATACTTAGAAAAAATTAATGTAAGACATTAAAAAATCCCACCTTCATAAACACAACCACATTCCTGTCAAGCGTGTGGCTTTCATGACTTTACATGTTACCATCTGCCAATGTTTCCATAATTTTCACTTATTGAAACAGGTTTGTTTTATTGGTAGTGGCTCATAGTATTCAAGGAACTTCAATGAAACATTAGGATAATTTCATAATTGCTGTACCTTAACACAATCAACAAATCACGGTTTTATTTTAATTACTTTACCTCGGGTTCATTAAAAAGCACTTCTACACTTTTGCATCTGATTCTTGTTTAGGAAACATCCATGTAATGTTGCATTCTGAGAAAAACCTTTTAAACCGTGTTCTGAAGCTGTAGAGCTGCAATTATGGCAGCGTTCAAGAAGTTCCTTCTATCGTGTTTTTCTTAGTCTTGAACATCTGAAAAAAAAGTGAAGAATTCAGTGCTTTGTGAAAATTATTTACTACAAATGCAAGTACAGATACTCATCACTTTACCTGCAAACAAAAGAAAGCAAATTGTATAACACTTCTTTTTAAGAAGGTTTTCCTCCTGAAAATGCTGGGGGAATAAAATTATATTAATAGAGGCTTGTTTCTTTCTTTATCTTGAGTGCAAGTTTTCCTTGCCTTGTGATATAAAGGTAGCCATGGCAACTTAACATTTTAATCACTTCTTTGCAGTGCATTTCTTAGGTAAAGATTATGTAGAACCTGCACTTGATATCTGAACTAATTAATTCTGCTTTCTTTTAGATAATGTTTCAAGATAACTGTTCTTATTTAAAAATAAGTAAATTAAACAAAAATGCTCAATTGTGAAGGAGACAACAAATTTGCACTTGAAATTTTGTAGCTGGATCCACCTGACTGAAAGGTAGGGATTTTCTGTGTTTATGAAATCCTCACCCTTCCTGGAGAGCAAGGGAATTCCCATGACTCTGAGGAAGTTCTCATCTTTCATTTAATTATGTGTCAGAAGCAGTTCTGCAGGCACTGGCCTTTCAGCACTTGCAGTCTCAGAGAATGTTAAAAGAACGCTTAAGTTATTTGTTTCTGGCTCTGCAACAAGGTATGGCAGGCTTTACTCAGTGCTCTCACAGGTTTTTTAGGACAGAATGGAAACAAATATTGGACTCTTTCCCTAATCCATAGACAATTTTTGATTGCTGTATTTATGTGGGAAACAAGCATCTGCTTGTAGTAGCAGGGTTGGTAGTTCTGTGGTAGGGGAAGCTTGTCAAGTCTGAAAATGAACCTTTTCCCTTTGAATCTTGGATTTGTGACTGCTCCAAAACATTATAGAGAGCAAAGGGGCTTGGTAATGAGTTTTATCATTAAGTGCTACTCTGGATTTGTACTTTCAGCCTGTGCTGCTTGCCAGGTGATAACTTATTTAGCTGTGCATTTGGATATTATTCTTGAAACTTACTACTATGAATATTGAACACAATCTGTGGCCCTCTAATCACTTAAGCAATCCTTTCTGCAAACTCTTTGCTCAGAGCTATGGCCCACATGTTTCACATTCCGTGTCTGCAGTACACCTGTGTGATTGCTTCCCTAATAAAAAATGTCATTATTTTTCCCTTTAGGGTAAAATTTTACTTTGCCTCCCTTCTTTTTTTTTTTTTGAAATCCTAAATCAGAAGCCAGGAGCTGGTGATAACAATGGCTAGATAAGGATTTTGAGGTGTGTTCATCTTAGTGGTTGATGAAGTTGCCACGTGCTCAGCAGGTTGCCAGAAGAGAACAATACGGTTTCTTTGTGTCAAATTGAGTATTAAACTTTTTCAGGACACCTGTAAACCTCTAGTAATAAATTTCCTTACAAATCGTTGGGATGTCCGTAGGAATTCCCCAGCCTGGTTCTTTCGGATTCCACAGAAGCTAGTAAAATAAAATTACCATGATAGGCTTTCATGTATATTTTTGAAACAGTTGCAAAACCCAGTTATTTCACAACAGTTATTAAGAGTTGAGAGCATATTTTAAATTTTTTTTTTAAGAATCTGATTCCCATTAATTAACTAAAAAAAAAAAAAAAAAATCATATTGCTGTATGGAGCGAGTTTACCATACAGGAGTCACAAGTATTTTTGTGACACATTGGTGCTTAATTCATCTTTGAGCCATGTGCTTGCTGTATCTCTGCTACAAGCAGAGGAAAGAATTTCCAGTTCCCCTTCCTGGGTCTTGCCAGCCTTCTCTGCCTCTCTGCTGGGGGAACTGCTTAAGCAAGAGAAACATTTGGAATGAATCCACTTCTGCAATTCCAGAGCTTGCTGTAATGTGGTGCTTCAGCCTTCCTACCCAGTGCTTGCTGCTGTGGCTTTGAAGGGAGGGTAAGGAGGCAGACAGAGGGTTAAAAGAACTGTGATTCGTGTTTAGGAGATGTTGTCAGTGGGTAATGATTTAGTCAGGGGTTGTCAGTGGCCTGCTGCAACTGATGGAAACCTCCCTGAAACACGTGTGCAGAGAAGGCAGCCTTTGGCATTTTGTGTGCTCTGTGCGGGATCAGGAAGCAGCCTGGGAGCACAGCACTCCATCCCTCCGTACTCGTGCTTTAAAGGGGTCAGGCATTCAGAGGGAGAAGGGGAAGGATGGATGCCTTCAGAGGGGCACAGCTTGCTGCGCTTACAAATGTCAAGGCAGAGATGTCACTGCAGCTGAAGGCGTTTGGGAAGCAGGGAGAGGTGGCTGGTGGCACTAAGTGCAGAGGCTTAGAGTAGCAAAGGGCTGGATGAATGTTTGAGTGTGCAGAATTGGGGTAAACAAAGCTTTTACGCACCTGGTACGTCTCTGTGCTCTTGCATGTGGAATATGTCAGCATTTGTGGGTGCTCCTTGTATGTCTACTGTCTGGAAAAAACTTAGTCCTATATTGGCAATTGCACCTTGCAAGGAAACATGGATTGAAATGGGGCAGCAAACACATCAGCACAGGTCCTTGATTTTCTTAATACAGAAGAAGAAATCAATTTGGTCCAAGCTTTGCCCGAGCTCTCTGGACAGCCCGGCTGGGAGTTACTGTGAGCTCTGTGCCGAGTGCCAGGCACTAATCCTCCCAAACTCGCAGAGCAGCTGAGCAATTTGACTGCGCTTTTCACAGCCCGGCTGCCTGGGACGGAGCCAAATTCAACAGCCAGTTTCTCAGTCTTGGTATGTAAATAATGGAGGGTTGTGTCCCTAAGTATCAACCCCTTAGACTTGAGGGAAAACAACTAAGAGGGGTTAATGAATGAATTCCCTAAAGCACAGTGCACTAGAAGAGGGAGCAGGAAGGAAAAGAATAAGTTGCCTTTTATATTTTTTTTTAAGGGGGGCAGCCACTCATTGCACTTAATCAAGTGGGGAATAATCTGAGAGTCAAAGGCCCTTAATTATGTTTTCCTTTGGTATGATTTTTGTTTGTCTGACACATCTCTTTGGCAGAAATGCAAAGAGGTTCTGATATGTTTAGAGCCGTTGGTATTCAATATGTGAACTATTACCCACATCTTTAGGCAAAGAGTTCACACAGAGAAATGAAAATTCACCTGCGCTTCTCTAAGGTGGTGGAGTCAATCCCCAAGTGGCTGCAAACTGTATGTGAGTACGAGAACTTTGGATTGCAGAACACAGTGGTAAATGCTGAATGTGCAGAATGGCTTAATTTCCTGCGTGCAGGGCTGAGCAAGGTTATTAAGAAGCCCTTTCAAGTTTAAGGTTTTCCCCAGGGAAACTCCAGAAACACCGCTGCTTGAAAGGAGAGAAAGAGAGGCAGGAAAAAAGTGAGAATAAAAAGGAACTGAAATGTGAAGATGCTTGGCTGTGTGCTGCATGGAAGCCGGAGGCAATATTTTGTACAAACCTGAGATGAGGCAAGATAACAGCAGCAGGAAGGGGAGGAGGGACAGGGCTCTCAGTGCTTGCTCTTGCTCCTTGTGCCTCGCTCAGATACGTGGCAGGTGCAGAGCTGCTGACACATGGTGGAATAAAATCAGTGAGTGCTGAGTGAGCATTGAATCAACAGCTATGGATGAGAAAAGGAAGAGAAAGTGTGGTTTTGTTCCAACTGGTAATGTTTTGGGGAAACTGTGAAACTTTGGTTTGGTGACTTTGCTACGCCACTGGAAATATCCATGTGGTGGAATCCAGTAGCTGCTGTCTGGTGCACCTGAAGGGATATTTTTCTGGAGAGGCAAGAGCATTTCTGGAAAAAGCAGCAGCAATCAAAGTCAAAGAAATGCACATGGGATAGACAAGCCCCTTAAAAAGATGAGGATTCTGAGAACTTTCTAGAATTTTTCCAAAACAACTCACGAGAAAAACCTTAAAGTGACATAGAAATTGAGGGGAAAGCAGCATAGGGATCAGGATGAGCATGGTTTTTGAGCTCTCTGAAGCGAAGCAAACAGATTCCGTAGCACTTCACAAAATAAACATTTGCTTTCAGGAGTGTCATGTGTGTCCCTAAACAAGTGCCATCGATTCCCACCCTTGCTGTGCTGGTTTGGGGAAGATGAGACGCATGTACCACGCAGCTGCTACGGTGAGAGTAAGAATGGTTCTGCCGCCTTTGGATCAGCATGGAGACGCTAGCACACTTCAAATCCCCCTGCTGGTGTTTTTAACCAACGTGTGATGCCTTCCTACAGTGGGATGCTCTGGGAGGAGGGCTCTACTATGAAGAATAGTTTTGTGTAACTGCATTATGTCAAAGTCTTGGCTGACTTAGTTCCTTGGCCAACTTAATTATTTTTATGAAGAATGCCATGTAGTGTCAGAAGCAATGAGATGTTGGAATCCTGTATCTAAAATGAGAGTTTAAATTTAGTTATTGCTATAGTGTCAGTTTAAAAAAAAAAAAAAGACCCAGTGTCAGCAAGTACCTGAGAAAAGAAAGTGTAAAATAACTAAATATGTTTGTATAGTACAGCTTGCCAGTTTCAGCTTCCACAAGTGACTGATTTTATTTGGAAAAGGTAGGAATATTTTAAGTCAGGCTCTTTTACATTCTAGAACGGCAAGGTTTCATAACCCACACTGTATTTTGAAATGTGTATCAGATGGCATAATTAAAAAAACAAAAAATTCCACTTGTTTTTTCATATAAAGAATATGCGCAAAGGGATTATAGAACAGAGTTACTTCAGAAGAGACCCAATGAATTTTTACCTGAAAGCGTAGAACAGAGATCCCAACACTATCCCAGTGTTTTTGTGCACACAGTGGAATTAGATGATATTTGTATTAAGTCACATTACCACTGGTTCCATATTTTAATGCTTACAGTGGAGGATGGCACCTTTTTTAGTGCAATTCACTTTTTTAAACCACCAGTATGCATGGTGAATTATATTGCAGGTATCTGTACTTTGACATGCATTTCATTCAGCTTAGGTTGCATATAGGAAAAATCTTTTTCTTTCACCGTTAGTATTCAGAATCATATTTATTCTTATTTAAACCTTGTTGAACTCTTTATCAGCTCTAAGTAGACTGAAAAGCAAGTGCAGCCTCCAATGTGATAAATTTTTTGCCTCATTTTTTGGGTACTCAGTGAGAAATGATAGGAAAAGTTAAAATTTTTTTTTAAAAGCTGGGTTAGTCATAATGAAGTATTTTCATTATTGAGTTCATTAGCTTCTAGTTCTTTAGCAGAATAATAAGCTGAGCTTCAGTTAAGCCTGGAAACGCCTAGCAGTTCTGGAAATGAATTCATCTTTCTGAGCCTTCCAAACCTCAAGCTGAAATTTTCTGGAGTAAAAACTCAGATATCTAACATGTTTGGAAATAAATACATTTTCAGCCTTCAGTTTCATGCAGGCACTGCGCTGTGGTTACAGCCCATATAACCACGAGAAATATTCTTTGCTCTGTTCAAAGAGAGAGGCCTCATGTATCTGTGTATCATGGAAAGAGGTTTCTGACCTGTAGCAAGAGTCCGATGATGGCAAAACTGTTCACCAAAACGTTCTGAATGTAAAACAAAAAAATCACTCTGCTCTAGCATAGGAGACGAGACAATGCCCGTGTTGGTGCCTGAAGGTTCAAAACTCTTCCTTGCAAAGGGCAGCTTCTCTCCTAGAGAGCTGCTCCATTTCTTGTTGCTGAACCTCAAGACAGACATGGAAAATAATACTCCAAACCTGCCAATGGTGGCAGGAGCAGCTGCTCTGAAGAGCAGAGATGCACAAACAGGAGCTGTTGTAGAGCGAGGAGTTGCCTGCCGTAGGAGTGACCTTCAGTTTAGTGTGCGCTTGTCTGTATTGATTTTATCTTACAGCATGTTATTGAACACAAAAGCAAGATGAGCCAAATCCCCCTTATTGTTCTTGAATGCTGCAAGACTCCTTATATGAATAAGGGGACTGGGAGGTGACTCTATAAAAAGAATATTTAGCTGGGTTTTTAGATCATCTGCCAGATTCTAATCTCTGTAGGCATAGAAACAGGGTTTTTTTTCTTTGACAGCCACGCATCTGAAATTAGAGTTTAACTCCTACAGTTGTCAAAATAGATTTTCTGTGGTTTCAGAGCTTTTTCTAGCATCAAAAGAATATTCAGTTTAAGTTTCATCCCTGTCTTATGAGGACTTAGGTTAGATTCTTCCATTGGGTGATTTCTTGTCCTTAGTTGCAAGACCTGGTGCAGCTTTGTATGCCAATTCTTATAATTTCTCCTAAAGGAAGAAGAGTTTAAAACCAGGCAGTTTGGATGATGAGGGCCCCTGGAGGTTATACCTGTACAGTTGTTGTCAATCAATGCCTGGAACTCTGCACACCTTTTTACCAAATTTCAACCTGAGGACCACCAAGGCAGTTGAAAACTTCCAGGCTGATGTAGATCAGAAGGAAGATTTTTATAACAGGAGGATCAGAAGGATTCACTGCTCAGCCAGGAGAAATTTCCAGAAGTGGCCCAGTGACTTTATGACCTGACTATGGCAGAAACTTTGCCTTTTT
>VZRN01011461.1:1919680-1993749 GCA_013397935.1 Dasyornis broadbenti
TAAAAAAAAAAAAAAAAAAAGCATGGCATTAAGCTCTTATACGCAGCTCATGAAAAACTAGGCTGATTCTACCAGGCAGCAGTCAGGCAACTAGCTGGGTTTAGAGCCCCAGCTAGTTCCATGTAATTTGGGAAAAAATCCCAAGGCAAACACAATCTTGTGACTGAAGGAGGTGATGTCCATGTCCTGTCCTGTAAACCTGCACCCTCACTGGACTGTCGTAAAAACAGGGTTGTAACCACCCTTGTACAGTGAATAAAATAACAGCTGTGGAAGGCTTTAGATGAAATGATTGGATTTTGTTTCAGTGCAAGATCAGATGAAAGTTTCAGTAGCATCTCATGCCTTCTCCCCTTTCAGCTATTTGCATGTTTTAGTGCTATCTCTCAGCTCTCTGCGTTGCTAGGATTTCAACACACTCCTCTGTTCAGTTCTGGAGGATGAAATAAGTGTTTTATTGCAATCGTCTGGAATTTTCTTCATTCAGTCTTGCAGAAAAAGTACATCTGTCAAATGCACCTGTCTTTCTGTACTGAACTGTCAAGAATTGATGCATAACTCCCAGCAGTATAGAGGAGTTGTTCTCAGCACCTTGACTTTTCGTTTCTAAATCAACCAAGATTCCCCTAACCTTTTATTTGCCTCACAATCATACAGTAAATTTGCAGTAGACTGACTTCTCACTCAGTCTTCCAGACTGTTTCCTCCATGGAGGTGTTTCTATTTTTCCACTTCATCTGCACCAGCTTAAGCCCATGGGATTTTCCTCCAGGTTAGTGGATACTTACGTTAATGTGCAGAATATTACAGAATTTGAGGTTCTGTGGCAGCTGGGTTAGAATGACATGTTTTAAAATGGCATTAGTTTCACTTACTTGATTTCTCTAAAACTGTTTCATTGCCATCTTCTGTACTTTAGCAATCTCCTCCTCATTTTGGCTCAACTATACAAGGTCACTATAACTTGAACAGTATAAGTGTGTCCTTAAAGGAATTCAGGGAACAAGTTTAATAAAATGACAGAATACGGTCTCCAAATTTTAGATTTTACTCAAAGTAGGAAAAGTATTAGAGATGCGTTCTTCCAAAATTTTAATAACAATTGTCATATAGAGAAAAAAAAAGCTGATAGGACTTAACCAGTTATAATTATGTTGATGTTACATGTTCATGAAATCCTAATCAAGTTGATTATTGCAATCAATAGATTATAGTTGTCTTGGTATTATGATTTATGATGTCCTATGTTGGTGATGAAACCAGAATCATGCTGATGTTTGAAATCAACAAGTTGTAATTGTGTTGTTTGAAGGTTGAATCCGGTTTCTCATGGCTTTGAAGTTGAGTTTGAAATATCTCCAAGGGTAGAAATTCTCTTTTTCTACTCACTTCAGCCTGGCTCTGCCATCTCTACCCTTCCTAGCAGGCAGTTCTATGATGCAGAAAGTCCCTTCCTGCCCCTTTTCCTCTGAGCTTTGTGTGTCTTCTCCAGGCTGAAGAGAACATCTCTCGGCCTCTCTTTAAGGTTATGTGCAGCAGTCACTGCCTGTGTTGGCACTTCCCACTGGGTTTTACCTGGTTGGACAATGTCTTTTGTGTACCACAGCCTCAGATCTGTCCCATCTCATTGCTTGAACTCATGTGTGAACTCAAATACATCTCAGTCATCCTCTGTCATGGGTAGTTCTGGTCTGCCCCAGGAACTGTGTGAGCAGACTTTGAGGCACTCATCTTCCCTGTGGAAGCAGTGGGCCCACATCCCCCTTGGTTTTCCTTTTGCTGCTGCTGTACCCAGAAAAGCCCTTCCTCACCACCTTCCCATCCCTTGCCAGTCATGTTTCTCCAAGGTTTGTGTATGTGGGGCAGCTTTGCCCAGGGAGCAGCACAACTGGGAGAGCAGAGCACAGTGTGATTTGGGGTGTGTTTGCCCTGGGAGCAGAGCACAGTGTGATTTGGGGTGTGTTTGCCCAGGGAGCAGAGCGCAGTGTGATGTGGGGTGTGTTTGCCCAGGGAGCAGAGCACAGTGTGATTTGGGGTGTGTTTGCCCAGGGAGCAGAGCACAGTGTGATTTGGGGTGTGTTTGCCCTGGGAGCAGAGCACAGTGTGATTTGGGGTGTGTTTGCCCTGGGAGCAGAGCACAGTGTGATGTGGGGTGTGTTTGCCCTGGGAGCAGAGCACAGTGTGATTTGGGGTGTGTTTGCCCAGGGAGCAGAGCACAGTGTGATTTGGGGTGTGTTTGCCCTGGGAGCAGAGCACAGTGTGATTTGGGGTGTGTTTGCCCAGGCAGCAGAGCACAGTGTGATTTTCTCCATGTTTGTAGTCAGAGCAGCTTCCCCAGGACTCCTTGTGGGTCCCTTGGCAGGGAACACCTCCTGCTGCAGAGGAACCGGTGTGTGCATTTAAAGGGGATCATGTCAGACAATACAGCCACTTAAGACCTGTGATCAAAATCCAGAAAACTCTGCATTGTTTTCTCCAAAATGAATTTCACCCTCAGCATGCAGCTTCAGAGGGGGTGTGTGCGAGATAAAATACAGCTTTGCAGCTGTAAACCCTGGATGCCGAGGCAGAGCAACTCCTTCAAACTCTTATTCAGCAATAAAACATTAAAAGCTTGTTTCATCTATTCTTTTGACAGCCATGTCTTAATGACCCAGAAAAGAGGTATCCAAGCAAAAACATAGTAGGACTTTAAAACCCTAAAGGAATTCACTCACTAAATTGTCTACAATTATGTGACACCCACACATGCTGGCTTAATGTATTACACCGAGAATATGTTGACGACTTCTCCGGCAGTTTCACATTAAAATCACTGAGCAGAGCACGGAGATTTTATTTTTCACTCTTTATGTGGAGAAGTAAATTTAATAAATATTTTGTGAATATAATTATTTTATGTTAACTATATTTACATTGGCATATATCATTTTAAAAGGAACTATTAAACTCAGCAGTAAGAAGTGAGAATATGTATATATACAGTTCTGCTCGTTAAGTAGGGCTGTGAACTGTCTTCATCATCAGACTGGAGGTACATAAATGGAGAGGATTTGCCTGTGAAATATTTTACAATTTTGGTGTTCTCATTTCTCATAGAGGAGCAAATCTGATTTTTTCCCCCCTCAGAGAAAACGAGGATAAAATTATTTTTCCTATGGAGATTGAATCCTTTAGCCTTAATTAAAATGATAATGGTTAATAGAAGAAGGGTATCTTATGAATTTGAAAAATTTCAAATTTAAACCGAGGCGGTTTGCCCGTTAATTTTTTTCAAGTGATAACTGCAAGATTAAGCAAACTTTGGTTATGGTGGCCTTGTGTCATTATTAAATCCTACTGTATAAACAAAACTTCAGACCAGAAGGAAGGTAAAAATTGTTGGAGACACTCTGCATAGTATCTCTGGTGTTGCAGCGTTGCTGCAAATAAAGTTGAGAAACTTGGTTTAAGTTTTCACAGTTTTTTAGTATAATAGTTCAGGAACTTCAAGTGGAAATGGGTAGGCCTTGAAGAACACAGACATTCTGAACGCTGTGGAGAAATATCAGCAGCTTGAGGGAAATCTTGCTGAAGATCACAGAAACATATTAATATTCATTGAAATTAAAACTTTTTTTTTTCCTTTGACTATCTTTATGCACTAGAGGAACAGGAATTCCAGAGTTTTGCCTGAAATCTAAGGTGTAGCATATTTCTGCTATTTAATGTTGAGCAAGTCAATGTTATGCCTCAGTTTCCCTGGCCATAAATGGGGATAATGATACTTATCTCCCGTAAATTGCTTTGGGAACTTTTGATTATGAAAGTTGAATATGATTATTCATTATGTTTGCTTCCTATGAATATTCTAGTGAATGTGTTTCGCAAGGGGATGATTAATTTTCAACAAATATCGGAGACTTGAGAAAATGAGTTTATATCCTCATAAATATAAATGTTCTGTTTCAGATACTGAGGAAATGTGACATATTTGTATTCCATACAAATGAAGCCAGTATTCTCAAATGAGGAACACTGAGCCCACACGTGTTAATCACATGTTCTTTCATGCCAAGAGCTATCAAGCTTTCCTCGTGCCAAGAGGGAGCGGTTCTGAGCGAGGAATACATATATATACTTTTAGACAAAGTAAGGAAGAGATGTAGGTGCAACATTTCCTGAGATATGGTTATTTCCACACGTTACAGAGGTAAGACACACGGGGTGTTTTCTCTGACAGGTTTTACACACACACAGAGTCATCCTGTGAGTCGGATTGTGTGGTAGGACCTGGGTTAGACTGTCATGGCATGTCACGAATGTCACTCCAGAGTAGTTGCCGGGAGTTAATAAACACACATTTCAGAAAGGCCTGGAATGCCAAGAGATGGGACGCTTGTGATTTGCCTTTGCAGGTTTTTGTAGTGGTCAGTCGCCCTCACTGTGAGGAGCGTTTCCCTTGCAGCTGAGTTTCTCCGTCTCGCTCTCGTTGCTCTGTTTTTCCTCTGTGCAGATGCTTAGATGGAGAAATCCCATAACACTGAGATCCTTTTCAGGTGGGCTAAAGATTTCAGATCTTTGTCTACCAATAATAACACACATTTTTCTAACCTTGACATCAAACTTGTCATATATTTACACTTTCCCCCTAATTTCTCAGCTCTCTTTGATTACCAGATGCTGCGCAGTCACACCGTCTGTAACATTGTCTTGTTCTTACGCTTTGCTCATTCTTTGTCAGATACTGAATTAGGGTTTATTTTGGTCTGTACCCAGCATCACGACAGAGTATCTGAATTACCTTTCCACTTATTCTCCATTTCCCTGTCAGAATTGCATCTTTTTTGGCTTCAAGCTGTCATTCCCTTGGTAGGACCTGTACTCTGTGCTCCCTGCTCTATAATTCTGCTCAGGATTTGTTTCAACACAATTTTCTCAAGAGTTAAAGTCTTTCCATATGTTTTTTTGTCACTGCATCATCTACAAATTTTAATAGTATTTTTACTCCTATTTGGCATTCAGCTGTGAGATCAAAATCATTCTCATTCTGGTGATTCTTTTATTCCTGCTTCCTGCTCTTTCACAATTACACTGAGACCTACCAGTTATCTTTTACCAAATAACAGTTTTTTGTGAGTATGTATTTTTAAAAAATGTATTCTTGAGGTAGGGGTATTCATAATTACAAAAACCAAACAAAAACACTGAACTGTTTGTACTTGAAATTATTAAGTCTAAAGAACGAAAGCAGAAGAGCATGAGAATGAGTATCAATAATGTTATCTTCATCTTGCTATTGAAAAATGACAGGTAGGCAATATCTTTTTAATTATTAAAAAAAAAGCATGCTTACCTAGGTTTACATGAACGCAACTGTGCTTCTCTTTGAACACCAGCAGCTAAGAAGCATGTCTGTAATTCATGCAAGGAATGATTTCCATTTCTAGAGACAAAACCCTAGAATCATCACTAGGATGCGGGGATCAGGACCCAAAGAAAATTTTCAGGTAGCGTGAAACAAACAAAGCAGTAACTGAAGAGTGTTCATGCAAGATTTCTGTAGATTCTGTAACTTTTAAAAAAAATTATTTTCTCTTACAAGGAATTAATTGAATAATTATTGCCCATTAGGCAGAGCACAGGTCAGCAATCACTCCAATCCTGTCTAACAATCTGAAGATTAGTTGGGGCATTTAAAAACCCTAAACAAAAACCCCAGGAAAAGCAAGCCAACAGGCCAGAGCTTGATAATTTTGTCAACTTGTATTTTATTTCATTTTTTTCAGAGGTGTGAATAGATATTGAATTGTGCCTGAAAAGTGTGATTGTTTTGTCACTCCCGCTGCACCAGGGGATTTTTATTTTGGCAGTTATCGTTAAGTAAAAACTGCCAGTGAAAGAGTTGAGCTAGAGGAACATATTTGAAAGATTCCTGCACCAGTCAAACTCGCTTAGCCCCTTAATCCCTTACATTGGCAGTTGAATCCAAGAAAAAATGTAGCAGTGCGCAGAGGAGCTATAAACAAACAAAGCTTGAAGCTCTTGGCACCTTAAAAAATTGCCTGTTTCTCCTAAATACATTGCAATAAAACAATAGCTACTGAACATTAGTGGAGAAAGAAATCAGCCATGAGGAACTCAAAGTAGGTGGCCTTCCAATTGTGGGGGAAAAGCATCAAGAAAGAGGCTGAGATAAATCCTGCAAATATCAGACAAGGTTTTTGAGGACTTATTAATAAAACACAGCGACAGGACACATGCGGGAAACTAAGTTGGTTGATAATTTGAATGGTGGAATATTTGTCTTAGGCACTGAGGCTCTTCCTTCCCTGCAAGTTAAACAGCTTTCTTTGATTATCCATTATAAGCCCTGCCTTGCCAGCCCTTCTTGGCTCTAATCGCTCACATTCAGCAACATTTTTGCTGCAGAATAGGGGAAAGAAATAAAATCAAATGCCGTGTTTGTAAAGTGCAGTGATGACAGCAAGGATGCATTCTCGTAATTAAGAACATTTCACCGTGAATATTTTGAGTATCCTGTTAAAAATGCAATGCGAAGAATTTTTGTGGTGACTTAACGATGCACATGCCTACAACTGAAAAAAACAACTTTTGAAATTGTAAAGTTTGGATTGAAATTCTCCTACATTAATATCACACTTCTGTAAAATACAGACCGAGGTAGAAATACTGCACAAAATAAATGGCAAACGCACAAAATGAGGTTCTTTAGTTGGCCACTTTATATATTCAGAAGGTTTTTATTTTTGGCAACAACTATATATTTCTATAACTGTGTTTTTTGGTAGGTGGAGTGGACAGGTAAGGAATCAAGAGAAAATTGTAGAAGGAGATGAAACAAAATTAAGCTATTTAAAACTGAACTTGCTTGTTATCTTTTATTCTGTAGTTTGTCTTTCTTTTGATTTTGCCTGTACATTGCCCCTTCTGGGATTTAAATCTACTCAAGACACTTTTACACCATTTGCCAGATCTCACACCGATAAACCAGGTGTTGTCAGTCGATGGACACACTGCAAAACTAGTTTATGTATTTTGTCTGGATGTGAAATCTAATTATGAATGCCTGGGATACATTTTCATCAGCCTAAAACTTCCGTCATGATGGGAATTTTGCCTTCTTTTTGCTCTCACTTTTGAAGTGAGATTGGCATGAGGCAGAGAGGGCAGTGCAGATGAGCTGTGGTTTAGCCAGGTGTTTTCAGTAGGAGACAAGGGCTTTCCTGAAGAAGCCCACCAGATACCACATTTGAGAGGAGGATTCTAACTTGTAATTTTAAGAAGCAGTAAAAGGAAGGCCTCTGGAGGATAAGATGGATGTATCTGGGAGTGCTGCAGCATCTTAAACCTCGAGTTACTTCCCTATGTTTAGTAAACTCTGTGTGGGAAAAGCCTGAGATGCTGTGCTTGTGCAAGTCACTTCATTTGTATAAAGCTCCTCCTTGGAGTGGTTAGTAAAACATCTGCTGGTATGCCTGTGAGGTGAGGATTGCAAAATCATCTCCCCGGAGTGTGTGTACTACACACAGTCTTGTTAGCAATAGAATTTAATAAATCCCACATCTCCAGGCTGCCCCAGGTGAGTTTGCATCCTGAGCTGCATCATTTCCAGAGCGCGCTGCATCCTCCAGCACAGACTCGGCAGGGCAGGGCAGAAGCTTCCTTTGCACACCCTCCTCCTCCCAGCTTCCTGAGTGACAACTGGAGGGCCTGAGGGCAGCAATTTTGGGCATTTGTCTGCCTTTGTGAATTTTTTCTGATAAATCTGATAAAATTAAGCTTGGAAGCAGCACAGGCAGCAGCATTGGTTCTAAATGTGTGTAACTCTCTCCTGTGTGAACAAAGCAGGGGAGTCTCTGATACCCTGGGACCTTTTGCATGGTGAAGGTGCCCAGCATCTAATAATGCCATTTGATGCCACCCCTCAAGATAGAGGATTTGATTTTGTTGTTGTTCTGAGGATGATCCCCACGGAAGTCAGCACTGCCAGGGAGGTGTTGGGTTGCTGCTGCAAGAGGCTGAAATCCTCCCAGGCCGTTCACATGTAATACAGGCACACCATCATTTGTGATTAATACCCCATAATGTATCAATCATGTGCCTCACCGCTATTGTCTCTGGAGATCAGAGAAATTATGATTTGTTGTTTAAGTGTGAACTAAATAGATAATCCCTATTTATTTTGCAATTCTTGGAAAGCCCTTAAGTCAGAATGATATTTTAATTGTATGGTCTCCATCAGCATCCAAGGTTTGTTCACTGTTTTGCATTCACTGCGTCATAATTCCATCCTGGAATTCACAGGAGACTCTTTTTCACTTACATGAAGATCTCTTCATGCTGTTCTGTCAGTGAAAAGGAGACTTAAAGTGGGAGTAAATTACACTAATATACAGTGCTGTTATATTGTCAAAGAGATGTAAAGAAGGGTTATTGCAGTAGAATGTGATGTCCATCTGCTCACTTCAGTTCCCAACAAAAAGAAATTCTCTCCTTAACTGAAAAGGAAGTGGTGAGCAAACGGACTTAGATTACTGGAAATGGCAACAGCCCCTTCTGCCGCACACCTGATTTCAGCCAGCAGAAGAGAAGCAGGTGCTGCTGCCATTTTCTAAGCAATGACTGTATTGCTGCCTCAGTTCAGTTAAAACTTCAAGGAGCAAGAACTGCAGATGCTTTCCTTGCTGGTGTTTTGGAGTAAAGAATATTTGTGCGTGTCTGCATGGGCTGTCTGACAGTACGTGAAAAATGAATTATTGCCAGTGAGCAATGAGAGTTTATTAAAAAGAAGCGCTTGCTTCAGAGAGAGATAATCACAGCGCATTTCCAGTTGGATTTCTTAAAAACAAACAACCAACTCCCCAAAAGCACAACCCATCAAGGAAATGCTTAGTGGGAGAGACCTGTAATGCATTTTAAAAAACTGTGGTGTGGTATTCAAGCACTACATGATAACAGGAGAGCTCTTTAAATCCACTTAGGATCTTCCTACCTCCTGGGTTTCATTTTAGAACTCAGTGTCATCACTAAAGCACAAGGACACTGTTTTTCCTGGCTTTAATCTGTATATTCCACTGGGTTGATTTTCATTGAAACCAGCAACGTCTTTCCTTTCATGAAGGATTCCTTTATGAGGCACTCTTAAAATTTCTGATCTTGATTTTTGGTGCTGCTGACTGATAATCAATCTTTGTTTTATGAATAATATCTTTCAGTATAAATATTTTAATTAAATTTAACGGGAATTATTATAAATAATATATTTTACCATCAAAAGCAATCACTAATACTGCAGTATTTGATGTTCTGGATTTTCTTTACCATATAAAAGCTTTTTCCATGCATGTGAAGTTACACGATCTATTTAAAAATATAAATTCATAAATTATGGTTCTAAATATTTCACTTTGTCTTTTGTCCTACACATAATTTCACAGGCTCTTTGTAAAGTAAACATGTGGTTTTGACAAATTTGAAACAAATTTTCAGAGTGTGTGATGTAGCTGTCAGCGGTGCTAGAAATTTCCAAAGCCAGCTTCACAAATGAGTCTGTCCACAGTGGGGTGAACTCAACAGTCAGGGGTTGGTCCTTGCTGGTTTGAGGCTGGCAAATGTGGACAGTGCTGGATTAAAATGTCTTTTGTAGCTGCTTTTTTGATGTGTGCAGCACAGCAACTCCTTTTGGTCCATGCCCATTGTTGGTGTGAGCTTGAATTTAGGATCTCCTTCTCAGCATATTGAAGGAAGAATGTGAAAGGGAAAGAACAACTCCTGTCATTATTTTATTTGCTAATTAGGCTTAATTTCCAGCACAGCCATTTTGATCCATTAATTTCTGGCTTCATGCTCTCTTGTTTATCAGAAACTATCTGAGCACAGCTGTTTGGTTTTGTGAGTAGACACTTTTTGGTTTGGACTACTTAAATTTTTCTGTCTTGTGCCTTTAGCTCTGGTGAAATACTTTTACTCATCAGTCTGAACTCTTGTTTCCTTGGGTAACTAAAGTAGATTTCTCTGTGGAACAGGAGGTACAGAAAACTGTAGTACTGTAGTCTTTATTTTTCTGTCACCTACGTGCTGTTTCATTTTGTACCTTTTGTTGCTGATTTCTTGGTGAACTTCAGGAAACTGGAGCTAAAACCACATGAAAAGAAAAGCCAGCTCAGGAATATATGAACCTTATTTTATATTCCAACACAAATTTTAGCACTCTGCTTCAGAGAAATTGTGGAGGAAGATTAAATTTACTATGTATTCCTAAACATCCCACCCTTTCTGAGTGAGGCAGTGGTGCTGAGAGCTTGGTTGTTTGGTAAGCAAGCACTTGCCTGCCTGCAAAGTGAGGGGCGGTGCAGAGGGAACACCCTACATGTGAATCTCAGGCAGAAATTTAAAAAGGGAGTGAGAAGAGTGATATTTGTGCAGTCTAAAAGCAGCAAGCAGCTAAAGCTCTCCTAAATCAATAATTGTTGGCTAGAGATTTACGTTGTTTTAAATAGAAAGCCTTGCAATATATTTCTGTGGTTAGCAGTGGTATTATAAAACTCAGTGGTCATGTGAAACAGTATAATGTCATTGTCCGCAAATTCCACTTGAAGCTGTAGGTAAAATACCGAGCTCTACAAATCTATATTTTATCCTGTATAATGTTCACTAAAGCTTTACCGCAGGCTTAATCAGTTGGACATGAATTAAAGATGGTTATCAAACAAAAAATAATGAATTCCAAATAAATACTTATTGCATAATTGAAGTCACAAGAATTTTCTATGAATAAAATATATTTGTATTTACAATGCATAAATTCAGTTGTGACACTGTTGGCCATAAATAGCTTTCTGATGGAAGCATTGATGATCTATGTTAAATTAGTAATAGCTTGAATACATTTCTTAATTATGTCACCATCTTTGTGTGCAGGAATGCTGTTTGAAGTGAATTGGCTGACATTTATTTTGTCTTTAGTAGGGGGATAAAATAGTGGTTTTGTTTTTCGTTTTTTTTTCTTTTCAAAATCAAACATATACTCAAGAGTCTCAATTGATAGAACGTCTTGGAGTAGTCTTTTTTTGTTTACAAATGCAGTGGATGCTATGGAGTTTACTTCTGCTTTGCCAGAGACAATTCAGATAATTTTGTCACAGATGCAATAACTAGCACAGATTCACATATGCTGCTCAAAACATAAACATGCAACTCTGGGCCTTCTCAAAGAGCAAGGCAGAATATGCCAGAGAGCTGCAGGCACGTTGAACACTAACAGAAAACCCTTTATGTTTTAAAAACACACAAGCAAAGGTAAAAGTATAATTTGGGGACGCTCGGGGGTAATTCCTGAGTCATCAGAGTAATCCTGGGTGACAGAGACCATCAATATTCAGCATTAAGAAATGGAGGCTCAGAGGAGCAGCACCTTTGCTGTGCTCAGGTTCCTGTGAGCTCGTGCTGGGCTGTTTAGTGACCAGGGAGAGAAGTGATTTTCAGACCTAGATGCACTTTGAGACTGGGTTAGCATGGGAACTTTGTAAACCACGTCATAACCACTTTGTAAAGCACATCAGTTTCCTAGTCATAAAATGAGAATAACTCTTACCTGCACAGCTGGGACTGTGAAGTTTATATAACATTTTTAATCCATCAAGCTGAGCAATCCTCAGTCACTGCAGTGTTAGTTTTTGAAAGATGATTTGAGTGCTTCCAGTTGAATTAACATCGCACATTTCAATGGATGTGAAATTTGGTTTTTAATGAACACAAACCACCCCCTGCTTTGGAAGCAGCGTTATCACTATTGCTCCCTTATCTGAGAGCCCGGGTTATGGCCCATAGTGAAATCCTTCGTGCAAAGAGCTCTGAAAGAGAAACAGATAAACAGAAAAGCAAGGAAGTACAAGCGCATGATAGGCAGAAGCCTTAACGTGTCAGCAATCTTACTACATTTTGCTCTTCTTTTTCCCTCAGCAAATGGGAAGTCTGAGGAGATAATTACAGAACAAATAATGGGCCTTGTCAGCATTAGCCACCCCTAAGAGAGAAGTACAAAATGGTGATTGTTCCAAGGTGCTTGTTTGAAAGTGTTAGCGAGATGGGTAAAAGAAAGTTGGAGGAGTGTGAGGCAAAGTGCAGTGGGAGATGAAGAGAGGCTGGGATCATGGGAACGAGTGTCAGAGTTAAAGCAGAAGCGCAAAGGAGCTTTTATCTGAGACAGAGACTCTGCTGGGGTTGAAGAATGCGTTCAGCTTGAAGAAAATAGCCTGGCTCTTCTGTCAGCTTGCAGCAGCATCAACCTGTGGGTGACAGAGGGGACAAACACACACCTTTGGGAGCCCTGGGGAAGAGGTGATGTCCTCAACCTTTTAACTGAAAGGCAAGGGTCAGTTTTCTTTATTGCCCTCTTTACACTGAGGAAAAAATTCTGAAGCATAAAACCACGTCAGAGAAAATATTTGAATGAATGAAGGGCAGAAAGAAAAACTGCTCCATGAATAAAACTCTTGTTTCCTAATCGATGGTACATCCTCTTACAGAGTGGGGTCTGGTGCTCCTTTGGGCTCCCTTAACAAGCTCAAGTGAGTTCACTGCACTCACGCTAAAATCCAAACGGGATTTTTAAGTCACAGTTCTGCCTTTGGTCTACCAAAGAACTTCTAGATTAGGTCTACGGAATAAATTCTCTTGAGAAGTGATAAAATTCTTTGTCTTGTGCGTTTAAAATGTACCGAGATAAAAGCATAAAGAAACGTACCATAAAGGGGAGTGGTGTGTTAGCATAGGTGGAACCTCCATAGTTTTTCTTTTTTTGTGGTTTATCAATGTTTTTTAAAGGCATGACTATACTTACCTACTTCATCTTTATGTTCCACTATTAAGAAAAGTTCAGAAAGATAAAATTGAGAGTGGTTTGTTTTGTTTTATTTTTTTCTTGGAATAATGAAGAATTAGAATGAGATTTACAGTTATCCACCTACTCTTGGATGCTTTTTCTGACAGAGGCCAGCACTAGATGTCTGGAGAGAGTGAGAGAGCCTCTCACTCAACAGTTTGAGTAAAATCTGTTTTCCAAATAGATACTTTCAACAATAGAGCCAGCTAACATACAGAAATGGCTTCCTTTTTTGTCATAAGATTGGTAACATTCAGGTCATACTGAGACCAAGGACAAAGAAACAGTAAGATTTTTCACTTTATGGCCCCTATTTCATCAGTAGCAGGAGTAGGTCAGAACAATTACAGTACATCTCATAAAACTGTCTGCCTCCCTACTCTGCAACTTGATTATTCTGTATAAATTTTCAACCAAAACTGTAAAATCTGCAGTATTTATACTATGACATGAAGCTGTAATGATGTGAAATCTCTCTGTTCACTCACGCTATGTCTGTCCACATAGGTGAGATTTTGAGTAGATTTTGCTCTTTACAGTCTGTAAATAAATAACACAGACTTTATCCTTTAGAGATCTGTTTTACTGTACCCTGTTATTTCAAAGTTACATAATTTTTTGTCATACCCACGTGAAAGAAAAATTAAAACAAATTCCAGCAATATCCGTGGGTTAGATTTTGAAGAGCAAAATGACACCACACAAAATATTCTTTAGAATTTAAAAAGAACATGGTTATTTTACAACTTAAAAAGAGCAAACTTTTACATCCTTGTGGCAGTGCCAGTTGCGTTCTCTTTTTTAAATGTTGTCAAAAATTATAAAGCATAAAAGCTTTCAAGCACTGAAGATTAATCCTCCCTCCCAGAAAGATATAGATTGTAGTCAAATTCTATAAACCTCGTTTTGCTTCTAGCTACATATTTTTAAGTATTATTCTGAAGCGGTATCAAAGCAGATGGTGCAACAGCAGCATTGAAAAAGCATTTGGTGTATTGTAAGTGTCAGGTTAGAATTCACAACCTGATGAATTGCCCGCAAGTTCAGTGCTAAAATGGTGCCATTTCTGTTTTAAAAATAACTAAGTTAGAAACTATTTTCAGAACTAGAATTAAAATAAAAAAGAAAATAAATATCCCATATGTCCCTTGTTGTTTTTAAATATTTAAGTGTCAACTAGAATTGTGAAAGCAAGTGTTATGTGCATTGTATCGCTATAAAACTTTCCATTTGTTCAGGATTTTCGTGCTGTGTGAACAGTGGTTCCAAAGACCCTTGCAGCTGGTATTGTCATTATATGCAGTAGATTGGAGTTTTACATAATACTTCAGGAGCAAACACTCTTGGCTTTGAAGGAAACTTTGTTTTAAAGGTAGCAAATTCTCAACAACATCCCTGGCTGGAAACAGAGAAATCTTTCTCAGGTGATGGCTAAAAATTGACCTTTCTAACTATGAATAATGTCAAGTGCTCAAGCCATTAAAGTTCACTTTCCTCACAACTATAAGACTACATGATGTTATTTTATATTTC
This sequence comes from Dasyornis broadbenti, assembly GCA_013397935.1. Lineage (NCBI taxonomy): Eukaryota > Metazoa > Chordata > Aves > Passeriformes > Dasyornithidae > Dasyornis > Dasyornis broadbenti. The sequence goes on from VZRN01011461.1 coordinate 1,934,100, forward strand.
TATTCAGGGGGAAAAAAAGGTTAGGATTTCTTTCATACTATAGATAAGAGGAGACAGCTCCCATTTAGCTGGCAATTCCCACAAAGAAATTTGTGGTTTTATACCCCTATTTCAGTGCCACAGGATCCATGCACCTCCATTTACAAGCTGAGAAGACAGAGGGCTGTAAGAAACTGAAATAAGAAGTTTCCAGCGAATAACTGCTTATTTTGAAGTTTCCCTGCTCTCCTCATTAGGCAGAGAATCCCCTCGCTGGCGGCTCGGTGGCAAAAGACCGGAGTGAATTTGCCCTCTGAGGAGCTCTGACAGCATCGCTTACCTTGTCCCTGATTCCGCAGCTAGGAGCCGTCTTTGGGAGCCCAGCCAGGCATCGATTTGTTTCTGGAGCTCTGCTGGTTCCTTGGCAGCCCTGTGGGCTTTGGGAAGCTTGGAAAAGCAGAGCAGAGCTCGTTTCTAGATGTGCTGCCACGCTGGAACAGATGCTTTGGTCACGGCCACCAGGCCCTGCGTTCGACGCCGCTGGGCTCTGGGGGTGGTGATGAGGGCACGTGGGGCCTGAGCCTGCATTTTCTGAGTTACTTCCTTATTTCATTGTGCCTCTGCTTTTCTCCTGTACAGAGAGCCCTTGGAGGGCTTCGCTGTAGGATTCATCTCTCATTATTCAGATTCTGATTTGCAGATATTTGCGAGAAGACAACCACCTCTTTGGACACGGTCAGCGCTATTATCTGGGCCATCACGTACACAAAGCCACCTGCAGCAACAAAACTTCCCAGGCAGTGCTGAGAGTTTGGTGCTCCTGCAGTGTAAGTGGAAAGAGAGTGGCATTGCAAGGCACCAGGGGTATCCCAGATCTGAGCCTAACTCGTTCTGCTGCCAGGATGAGAAGCCTCCTCCTGTTTGGTTTGGTTTGGTTTCCAATATCCTGATCCATGGAGAAGGCAGCTGCCTCTCCAGAGACTATCAGAGTGAGATGCCTGGCTGGAAGTGCTCCACTGAATAACAGGTTTGTGGCTATAAACATATTACATCAGGCATATTGTTTTAAAGATATCCAAAACGTTATACTGAAAAAAAACCCCATGAAATTCTGAGGTGAGGAAAAGACAAAAGGGGGGACTCTCTGTACATGAGTGAGTTTTTTCTCCTGCTATGAAGCAGAGCTGATGTTTAATCAAAACTTCAGTGAATTTAATATACACTGTAGATGTTTTAGTACCTATAACCTTATTTCTTGCTTGGTTTCTTGAAAGGAAAATAACCTCTCCTAGGATTTGTTTTTAATGAAATGTAGGTAATGTGTTTTTCCCAGCTTACCAAGGGTGATGCCGTGAGGCTGCTCTTGGAGGAAGAGTGGGGAGTCCTACCCCATCTGTCCTTTGAGAACACTGGCCCTGGAAATCCCCCTGAAAGCATTTGCCTCTGTCCAGGTCTGTGCTGCTCGTGGCTCTCAGATGTCAACAATGGTAGAGTGGGTGTTACCTCCAAAACTCCTAACCAGGGGGTACAAAAGCTATTTTTCTGCTCTTTCTTCTGGGATAAGTCAGTGCTTTTCTAATAAATTAAATGTAGTTAAAGCAGAATGTGCATTGTTAACTCCTGTGCAGCTGTGAGCTCAGGAGAGGTTTGCATGTTTGTGCAGGAAAGATGACTTTCTTTTTACCAGTGAGACTTGCCCAAGGAAAGTTATTCTTAAGGTTTGTCCTGTTACGGCACGAAGCAGCATAATGTAAGATTTGTTTACTTTTAGCTTAAGTAGTTGAATTTTTATGGAATCACCATCTAACTTTCCCTGGACTTCTGAGATTAATGTCGAAAACAACCTCAGCATTTATAAAAAGCCTGAAAATTTCCAAGTGAATGGTTCTTCAACTGATATGGAAATAGATGATGGTTTGGGTATGTTTTAAGGGGTCTTTAGTTCTTTCCCCTCTACTTTAAATATATTTGTTGTGATGGAAAAGTGCTGTCTGACAGCTCGTAAGCAGGTTGATGCAGATCATCAACATGACCAGAATCAAAGGGGAGAGTGAACAAACCAAATATTCTTGATATTCTTCTGCTACCTGAAGGTCCAGGAATGGGACACGGCTGCTTGTGGTGCTCATCCATGCCTTGCATTCTTTCTCTAACTGTTAAAAAGTGAAAAAAAAGCAGCGAGGAATATGCCCTGAGCATTCTCAGCTGTGACACGCTGTGTTATATCTGTGGTTGCATTATGCCTGCAGACGATGCTAAATGGTGATGTCTAAACCCAGGCTGACTCTGCAGTCCAAACCCAAGGAACAGCGATGCTCCCTGATACTCCAGCCTTTCACAGAGTGAAAATATTGAGAAGGCTTTGCCTAACTTGCCTCCACCAGGAGCCTGCCACGGCTTCTGTGCTCGGGTTAGTTGCCTTGGAAACCAGTGACTGTGCACATGCAGCACGGACAGGGTCTGGGTTTGTGGACGTGGCCCTTGGGGGCCCCATTACAGAATTTCTTATGTTTAGAAATACTTTGTAATAAGGCCCCTGGTGTCACTTATTAGCAGTAAAGTGTAGGGCAGCCTTCATCAGCATCAACTGCCAATTTGTTTCTTATGGAAATGAATCCACCGTGATGGTGTGTAAGGTTTTTTGGAGATTTTCTGCTGGAACAGAATTCTCACTTGCTCTTTTTATGCTGCCACTTGACACACACTTCTCTAATTTGCGTGCTTTTCTACTCATTATATTGATTTCAGCCTTCTCGGTGAAATGAAGTAACAACTTGCAAGGGGAAGATGGGCAGAGAGAGAGAGGAAATAAACTCAGAGAGAAGCATTTTGTCTGCACCATATTCTACCTTAAATTACAGTATTAGAGTTGAAGCAATTTTAATCTTCACTGACTAATCTGCCTTTTTTATTTTTTTATTTTTTCTGCAAAGTTTCATGCCTTCTTTTTTTGTTAAATGGCGTTTTGATTCTCTTTAAAATGCAAGCTAAAATATTAACATTTAAGGGAATGTCATAGAAATGAATATATGCCTATCTCATTTTTTCTATTACCTCTTAGGAAGTACAGAGATGAGTAAGATATTTTAAAGGCTATAAGCTAGCCAGATATCTGATGTAAAAACAATTTCAGTTACAAGACAAGTTCTAGATTAAAAACTTGGCTCCAGAGCTCTGGAAGACTCTTTTTTTTTTTTTTTTTTTGGTGGGTTTTCTGGGATTTTTGTCCGTTTGGATTGGTTTATTCTTTTATTATTGTTTTAGTTTCTTGCAAATATTGCAAAAATACCTGTATTGTGTGAGAATGCCCCAGAGAACCTACGAGCTCTGTTTATTATGGTGATCAATCCGCAACACAACACGTCTCCATCCTCTCCTCAATGGAAATGTATAAATTTCTCTTCAGATCTGGCATCCTGGGGTGCTGGTGAAAGAAAGAGAGAAGAGGGAAACAGAGAAAAGCATTTCCCTTTTCCTGGTGAGTATGTTGGTCTCTTTCACTGACAGCTGAAAGATATTTGATGGGAAAGGCTAAACACTACTGGAGGAAGCAGGCAAATATGAGAATTTAATTTAAAACCCAAAGATCTTTTGGTATTATCTTTTAATTAAAAATCCCAGAAAATACAAGCCTGGAAAGCTGAAAAGAAATGAGAAGTACATACTCAATAGCTGGCCTTTTCATGCAATCACATTTTGGGGTCTTTAAGAACCTCTTCGCTTCACGGTTGAATTCCTATAATCCAAGCTGTGCATACACTCCTATATACAAAGATCAGTATCTTTTGAGTAAACCCCTTTCTTGTCATTAAGACTTGACATTTCTGTTCATTGTGGCTGTCTCGCTGCAATAAACTTTCCTTGGAGGATACACAAACTCTATTTTCAGACATGAATACCAGGAAGGGGCTGCATCTGAAATAGGGAGGAGGAGTTATTCTTGTTCACAGAGGCTGACTGGAGAGGTGCACAAGTTACTGAAAACATCTTACACATTTTAGACAAGAGGGGATACAGAAACCAGAGAAACACGGTGGAATGTTAGCATTTTGGTCTTGTGTAATCTCTCACTGATGCAGGTTCATTTTCCTATGGAAAATTATCTTCCATTTTCTACAGCCAAGTTTTAAATGTCTTTGGTGTTAGGGCATTCAATACGTTCCTTGTGAGATTGTACCAGAGCCGGGATATTTCATCAGTAGGCTGTCTCCTAATATTCTAACAAAAAAAAAAAAATAAAAAAAAAGTTTCTCTATGGAGAAATTCTAATGAAATACTGCCACTGCAATAACTGAGTCTATAAAGATCCTGCAAGAAAAATGAATGGCAAACTCCCAAGACAGAACGAAAAAAAATTAAATTCAAAATGGCAAACAATGGAAGAGAATCCTTTAACAAGAGCAAATCTAAATTGCTTGAACTTCATTGTGTAAAAGGTCTCAGTTTCTGAAGGCTGCTTTTCTTCCACCATCATCTCTTAATTACAGTGAAAACGGCCCTTGAATGCCTGACATCGTTTCTAATTGGATCTCATTCATTGTTGCTCATGATACTCTCATCATTAAAATTATTTGTATTTATGTGCATGTTGTTAATATTTCAGACCCTTTGAATTGCAAGCTAAAAGTTGTAATTTACATTTTTTTACTTCCAGTTGAATGAGATTATGCATAATTATCACCCAGAATGCCCTCCCCGAAAAAAACCCACCCCAAGACAGGTAAACAACAGCATCAAAAATCCTCCAAGTTGCCTTTCTTGAAAAGAAAAGTTAGGTGAGGTGTCAGTGGGATTTCACACTGCCCTCTAACCTTTCTGCATTTCTCCTAATTCCCTCTAAGTTGCAGTTACACTTTTATCGATCCCCTATGGTTGTCAGGGATGTTGAAGCTGTATTTGCTCTCCCCAGGCCATATCCTATAGGATAAACCCTTGCTACTGGGGACAGAAAGTGGGTATTTCTATGGTATATATCTGCTCTACCCAGCAGAGATGACTTTTTGCTTGAGAGGAAGTAAAATAATCAACTTTCCCCCTTTTTATGCTTGGATCTTCCACACAGTATCTCAGGGCATCCCCTTTCGAAGTTATTTAAACAGAAGAAAACTGTTGCTATTCTAGTAAAATCCATCAGAATTTTTCTCCTTACTATTCTTTTTAAAACTCTTGAATATCCAGATCGCTGATTATTTTTCTTCATAGAATAGTTTCAGACTAATGTTAATAATTTAATTTAATTTTGTATGGATATTTCGCTAACTGAGGAAGAGCTGACGTGGTTACAATCTCTAAGTTATTTGGAATACTTTTTCAGTGAATCTTCATCACCTTGGAAGAACTCTTGCAATGGCACAGTAGAAAACATGTTCTGAGGAAGGTCTGGCTCAGAAGTTGCAGTAGTTGCTGACACTGTGAGTAATGTTCTTTGAACCACCAACCTTGTAAGTTTTCATCTAACACAGAATATCATATTAACTGAGAGAGGATCATCCCACCAACCACGCAGATACACTGAAACTTTGTGCTCTTCTGCATTAACTGTTTCTCTCGGTGATGACTGAAACCTGCTCAGCCAAATGTGTCAAAAAAAAGGTGTAAGGGGGAATAATGTGGACTCCAGTGTGTCAGAGTGGGAATCCTGACATTTCCATTGACTGCTCTCAATCTGAACATTTCGCTTTTGCACACACACAAATACTTGCACAGGGCTGAACGTTTTGGAGACTGAGGCAGCCAGATCTGACTGGAGCAGACATTTCTCCAGCTGAGCCTCCCAAAGGGCTCCTCCTGGGTGGTATCCTGCTCTCCTGATCACCTGCTGCTTAAAACCAAATAAAAATGGATGCTACTTTCTTTAAAAACTTAATAGGGTATATATTTTTGATGGCTCCTCATTCAGTGTCTGTAGCATTAAAATAAATTTACCCTAAGTGTAGGATTTCTGAAAATTTTCATTTATGAAAACTGTCAGGCTTTTTAAACCAACATATTCTTCCTACCCAAAGCTGTGGCTTTGCACATTGAGAATCAAAGTTTATGTGATGTCCTTATCAAGTGGGTGACACTGTCCAGCAAAATTAGAGCAGGCACACCACCCTGTCAAACCTCCCTGGCTTCTGAGAGTACAGTGAGACGAAAAGGGCTTGGATGTGTCTGATACCAAACTGAGAATTTCCTGAGAATACATTTAGGTTAGTAGAGACGAAAGGAAGCAAACAAAACCATTCAATCACTTTTCCCATATGCTCCAAATATCTGTGGCAGAATTTTGAGGGCTCAGGAGGGATGTGTGGAGCTAGAGCAGTGTGATTTAGTGTGACTTGCCTGCTTGTTAATTGAAGACTGAAATAGTCCCACTCTCTCCCTGCTTCCATTCAGGTTCCGCACAGAGCCAGGTATGGCTGCTGTTTGCATTGGGATGCAGTGATGTCTCTCTGGAAATAATTCCTTCTTCTTCTCAAAGATGCTAAGCCAGCAGCACTGGCAGTTTCAGGCATATGAAGGAGCTATAAATAAAAGCAGGGATAGATGCTTCAGTTAACAGCTTCCTCGGGGGCTGTACTTCAGGATAAGCACACCCATCGTGCCTCCCCCTGGTCTGGCTGCTGTCACCAGAGTCCTGCCCCAGCTTTGTTACCTGGAAGGAATAATCTGCCATCAACGCTGCCTTTGCTTACCTGGTTCTTCCCCTTGCTGTCTCCTGAAGGAGCCTCGCCTGTCTGTCCTACAAATGATGTGCAGCGTTTCTACTGCCAGTAACACTGGGAATCCTCTCCCAGACGAGGCACCAGCTTCATTCCATGTAGCTCGAAATGGATCGAAATCAAAGTGGTGTTTGAATTGCCACAGAGAGCCTGAGTGAAGCCAGATCAGGATCAGCAGTGTGGGAAGATGGTGAGAAAGGTCCCCTGGTGACTCAGGGGATATGTGTGGCCCCAGGCAGAGCAGCTGCTGCTCAGGTGCTCCTCTCCTGCACGTTGTTCCCTGGGGATTGTTCGTGACGGCTGGGAGGCTCCTGGCCAGGCCTTTGGCAGGTGCTTTCTCTGGGGTCTGATTTAAGCCCCTTTCAGGCTCCTCCTTTGTGGCCCTCAAATTTGAGTTTCTGGTGCAGCCCTACCTGGCTCTTGCATTTGAAGCAGCACTTCACAAAGGGCACGTGGTTGGGTGATATTGCTCAGCTCATGTTAGCTGTCAGTCTTTTCATTAAAATATGATAAAGATTATTAAATAATTCTAGATTTCCTGTGCACATTAAAACACTAAAATTTAATGTAAGAGACTTCGTGGGACTAGGGGCTGACTGAAACAAAACTTTACTAAAGGTGCAGATTGGTGAAAAAGAGCACACCATGGTTAAAAAAATAAAAATGCTAATTTAAACTTTTGCGATAGAAAAGGTTATTGGGGCAATGTTATTTGTTTGGATACTTTGGAAGGAATACAGTGAAATATTCTAACACAGACTCCTATTTTACTTTTAAAATATTTTTTTCAGGGCCCTATAAAAACAGTGATCTCATTTTCAGAGAGGATTTGGTGTAATCACCGTGTGTTTGCAGTTACGATTAAGGTACATGTTGCACTTGCTGCCAATTAGTTTAATTGATGTGAAAGTCTGAGTACATCTTAAGAGGGCAGGATTTCCCTACCTGAATTGAGCCCTTTTCTAAGACCAGCAGGAACAGAGTGTGTGGAAGAGGGAAGGAGAAAGCCAAGTACAACAGAAAACCTCTGTCTCTAAGGGGACCTGAACCAGGACAGAACTGCATCCTGGCGTAGCTAAAAAAATATCTTCATCATCTGTAATTTCTTTTAAATGTTTTTGGTTTTATTTGTTGTTGTTGTTTTAATCTAATCTGCCAATTGACCTCACCTGTTCCCTTAACAGGAACAAGCTTTGCATTAGAATTTTGACTCAAATGTTTAAGTTTTGTGTGATTTAAATCGGATGCAGTGTGGGGCCTGAGTCAGTTTCTGTTTCTCCTGATGACACTACAGTGTCAGAAAGGAGAGGATGGTGATAAGTTGAATCTGTTATGCAATAGTATCTGCTTCAAAGACTTTTTTTTTCAAGTATAGAAGTAGCTGAGGTGTGATTCACTCCTATAGGGCTGTAAAGGTGGCCTGCTTCACTTCTATTTAGTTGAAGCCGTCAGTTCAGCTTTCCTGACGTAAAGGAGGGGTTAATTTGGGGAAAATGCATTTTCCCTCAACCTTCTCTCAGCAGTGAAATGCATTCAGAGGTGTCTGGGTGCTGTGATCCCAGTTCAGCTCCAGGTTTGGGACTGGGGCTGTGATCCCCGTTCAGCTCCAGGTTTAGGACTGGGGCTGTGATTCCAGTTCAGCTCCAGGTTTGGGACTGGGGCTGTGATCCCCGTTCAGCTCCAGGTTTAGGACTGGGGCTGTGATTCCAGTTCAGCTCCAGGTTTAGGACTGGGGCTGTGATTCCAGTTCAGCTCCAGGTTTAGGACTGGGGCTGTGATTCCAGTTCAGCTCCAGGTTTGGGACTGGGGCTGTGATCCCCGTTCAGCTCCAGGTTTAGGACTGGGGCTGTGATTCCAGTTCAGCTCCAGGTTTGGGACTGGGGCTGTGATCTCCGTTCAGCTCCAGGTTTGGAAGAGGGCCAGCTCTGCCAGGACTGAGTTGCAGCTCTGCAGCTCCTCCCCAGCTGGAAACAACGTCTCCACTTCTGCTCCTGGCTGCAGCTGCCAAGCAAATCGGACCAAGGAGGGGAGTTAGGAAATCAAGACCAGCAAACAGATGGGGAAGGAGAATAGAGAATTCCTTGCTCTGATGGCTCATTTGGCTGTCAGCATTTTGGGCTACTCTTTGGTTCCGTGACGGTATTTCCCCACTCCTGCCTTGAAGTGCACATAGTTAATGTGAGTTCCCATTTTAAAAGGGATGCAGGAGAAAAAAAGGAGGGGAAAATTAATCACTTTAGAGAAATTCAACATCTGAAATTGTAAAAGTCTCAATACCGACCCAGTGCTGCTCCCTTGCAATATTAAATGATTCTTTCATGCAGCTATATTTTAGATCCCCTGTTTTTATTTTTATTTGTCTCCATTCTGCTTGAAACTGCAATCCTTTAGGAATTCTCTCTAGTAAACTCCCATTCAAACCACTGGGGATTTCAACAATCTGTTGGCACAGTCTTTCACCATGTTTTCAAGTTATTTATAGATATGGTCTTGCATCACTGAAATATTTCTGCATATTGTTCCAGACAAAGCCAGTAAATTCAATATGTCACTGTGTATCCCCTGACTTGCCTCCAAGGCCTTGTTTTTCACAGAATAAAAAAAAATACTTTATAGAAGAGTGGGAGCTGTCTGACTGCGAAACGGGCTTGAATAATAAGACCAGGTTCTCCGATGAAATTTTATACTCCAGATGAATCATCAAGTTCCCATTAAACATCTATCTACTCCAGGAAGAGATAAAAAAAAAAAATCTTCCTCTTGATGTTACCCTTAGGATCTGGACAAAAATAATTTTATCTTGGAAGATGAAAACAGCAAACTTGACCAAACCATCAGCTGTAGTTTCACTTCCATTTGATTTGAACCTGAGAAACCCTTGCCTTTTGCTGTTATAATAACATTAACATAAGAACACTCATTATTCTTAGAAGGCCTTGTTGTGAAGGGCTGGGTCACTTTCCGTCCCCTTTAGAGAAATTATCTTATGGCTCAGGTGTCAAAAGAGCGTCCCTTCACATGAACACACGAAAGGACATCAGGGCACACCATGAAACCACAGAAATCAGCAGCTTTTCTTAAAACACAGTTTTGGTTTGCATCTTTCTCATGTAAGCTCAGTTTTGTGGCAGGAAGGTCACATTTTGAATAAGAAATAGATATAAGGGTTGTGATTGGGAATAAGTTTTTGTCTTCTTCAACCCCATTTTAGGAACGTCAGCTGCGGGTCAGGCAAAACGCTTTGGCTAGATCTTCACTACGTTCTTTGTGTGGCATCAGATTTCTTTCCCAGGACAGTTTTCCTGGGCTGTGCAATGACTGTCTGATGCCACAGTGGAAGCTCTGCCATGCTATCACTGAATTTAATTCCCTCTTCCCAGTGCTAGATGACCCCTCATTCGCCCCGAGTTCAAAACGTGCTTGCCAATGGCTACAGCAATTCTGTTCCATACTGCAATCTCATTGTATTTCCATCACATTTTACTCTAACCCAGGTTTAACTTGTGTTGCAAGGCTATACGCTGCTTAATATAACCAACTGTCAATTTTATGTTTGCACAAATGTTTGATTTGTAATATTTTCCTAGAGTAGTTTATCTCCAGTCTCAGCAAATAAAACTTTCTGATCTGGAAAATCATGTACCGTAACTGTCATATGTATGATTTGCTTTGCTTTTTTTCATTCCCCATTTAATTGAGAAGCCACCAGGAACAGTTTTTAGCCTTCTCATTACTTAATCTTAATTGCAATATCTATTATACTATATTGTGTTAGTACTTTAATGATATGAGAGTAAGTGGCTATTGTTCATTAGTCATATAAATGCGATGTGTTTGAGGTTTGGGGTTGTTTTTTGCTTTATTTTTTTTTATCCATTTAATATCAGGTTTTTTGCATGTAGAATACTGTAAGGCTGAATGAGGTAAAGATATTTTCATTCACAGCAAACTAAAATATCTCCAAAGTGATCTCAGTGGAATCGTTAATTTGCTATGAACAAATGTCTCAATTAAAGCTGCTTTTACATTTTCTCATCATTGTGATTAACTATTAAAAAGGTGAACTCAGTTTTAAGTCCCTTTGGCAGTTCATGTTCTATTTACTGGTGAAAACTTCCTGTCAAGTTTGTGTCGTTTTTGGATAAAAAGACCAACACTGGCTGAGGAAGGTGGCCAGACACCTGGACAACATCGACCTGTGTTGCATCTGGCATTTGCAGTGGGAAATCTTTTCTGTGCAGGTGAAGTTCAGCTGGGGCAGAGCAGCTGCTGAAAGCACAGGAGCGGCAGAAGCCAAGAATGCCAGGAGGTGTGCGAGCGTACGGATTTCTGCCTTTAATTTGGGAGCGCTGTGGTCTGCAGGGGTCACGTTCAAGGGAGAGCAGGGCGGGAATGATTAGGGAGTGGCTGGCATTGTGTGACTGCAAATAAAATTTACAAACTCCACAGCTTTTCCACACTGCCTGGTAGGTCTCTCCATACAAGACTCTTTGAATCTCATCTCCTGCTAACACGATGTTAATTTTACCCCGAGAAAATGTAATATGTGCATGCAGCAAGTATCAGTAACCCCGAAGCTTGCTTAACATTGTAAAATATTCAAGTGGTGTTGGATGAAAATTGGGCAGCAGGCTTTTTTTTTGAACTGTATGGATTTCAAATATTGGAGAAAGAGTTCTGCTTCAATGTCAGAAATCCAAAGAATTAGCAGCAGAAGCCTACATTTTATGTGAACAATGGTGTTTTACCACCAGCTTGCTTTTGTGGAGTACAAGGCCACAAAAGAAGCAGAGAAGGAGGAGTTGTGGCTGCAGTCAGTGATGATACCTGTGAGATGTTAAAATTGTAGAGTTTATGAGGAACCCCACTGTCTTCCTCACTTGTTCATCATCCTAGAAAAAGAAAAAGTGCTAAAGCTTATCTTAATTTAATGCTGCTCAGTCCTGTGTGTAATTTGCAAGAGCATGAGGTGGTGAGGAAAAGAGAACTCGAGAGAGTTGTCTGTAGGGCGAGGGGGTGGGAGGCATCTTGCTTTTTCATGCTTAGTTTGGACAAGCAAGAAGGAGTCACGAAGAGCAGCTTTGAATTGCAGAGGATATCCCATTCCTCTTTGGTCCTTCTGACCTAAAAAAGAGACATAAATGGCTTTGTGCAGCCTTCTGCTTGGTGTCTGGAAGGAAAAATCAGACTGCAGAGTAATTTAGGGTTGTTGTTGTTTGAATGTTAAAATAGGATTTCTCGTGTTGTGCTGGGAAGAGCTGCTAGACTGGTGCTCTGCAAAATTTCAGGCTGTATGTGGATAGAATTATGGAATAAAATCACAGAATCATGGAATCACTGAGATTGGAAAAGACCTCCAACATCCTCGAGTCCACCCTGTGCCCACCTCATCACCCAGCTCAGAGCGCTGAGTGCCACGCCCAGCTGTCCCTTGGACACCTCCAGGGATGGGGACTCTAAACCTCCCTGGGCAGCCCCTTCCAGTGCTTGGCAACCCTTTCAGGGAAAGAATCCTTCCTGCTGCCCAACCTTCACCTCCCCTGGCACAGCTTGAGGCCATTTCCTCTTGTCCTGGTTCCCTGGGGGCGGAGACCCACGCCACCTCACTACAAGCCTCTTTCAGGCAGCTGTAGAGTTCTCTAATGTCTTCTCTGAGCCTCCTCTCCTCCAGACTAGAAAACCCCGGTTCCCTCAGGTGCCAAGGAGGCTGCACTATCATCATCAGACTTTTTGAGCTAAAAAAAGTTTGTTGTAGAATTGTTAAGTTCTCTCAGATACATCTACTTGTAATTCTTTTATGCTAAGTTTGTCTTTGACTTCTGCCAGCCTGATGGCTTAACTGCGCATCAATCCTCTTGTGCTTGTTTACCACTGCCATCAAACCTCAGACCAGAAGGGATCCATCTTTTCCCACATTCTCTTTAGAGCCCACCCAGAGAAACTTTTTGCGTGGATCTTTCAAGTTGTGATGCATTGGAGGGACTCCCAGTGACTGAGCCTTCCAGAGCATGCGTTGGCATTTGCTGGAGGTAAGAGCTCCTTGCTCTGAGCCCTCATTTTGGAGACTTCCTTCTGCTCACAGCCAGTTCTTTCCCTGTTCAATTCTGTGTAAACCAACTGAGAAAATGAAGCAGCCTTGTGAATCCAAGCAGAGGGCCCCCCATGCAGGCTGATAGCTCTCTTGTAAGGAGAGCACGACTGCAGCAAAAGAATCGAGCAAATGACACAGATAATAAACCCAGAGCAGTTAATCACCTCCAGTGTGCCCTTCACCGAAGGCAAAGCGCCACCCTCCACCTCTGTGTACTGCCATCCACCAGACAAACAAACCCTACCAAAATCTAATTATCTGAACTGATGCTGAGTATTTCCAGTGCTACAGTCGCAGGAATGTTCAGTTGAAACAGTCCTTTCCCTGGCAGGTTCATTTGTCAAAAAGCAGAACGTGTTGTAAAAGGTTTTGCTAAGTTTGTGGTGAAATGGGGGTAGGTCTCTCAAATATCCGTTCAGCAGGTACCTGGGGAGGTCTCTGCAGACCCCTCAGGTTCCTGTTGGTGGGGTGTGTCAGTGCAGGGGCTCGGATATGTCTTTGGGCATTGCATTCCTAGGTGCGGGCTGGGGGGGATAAAGCTTAATTTATAGATTGTGTCTCTGTCTGTCTGCACGAGCAGGTTGGATGCCTGAAAATACAGAGCTGGAAGCGTTTGGGTGGCTTGCCGCCAAATATAACTTTAATTCCTTAAGCAGTTTCAAACTTCTTTCACAAAAAATTCTTGAATATACTTCTTTCTCTTGCAAAGCTCAGTTTAAAAGAGAAAGAACAGCTCTTGAGAATTGGAGAATGTGTGTTGATGAGCACAGCTTTTTGTTACAATATGTTGCTGAATTTTAGATGTTTGTAATGCTACATTTTGGAGGTAATTCCCTGATTTAAAACACCTGTTTGTACCAGAATGTTTTGGGTTTTGGTTTGTTTTTTTTCTTTTTTTGAACCATCCTGGCTTTTCCGAGATGAAAAGAATGTGTCTACTGTGTAAAAAGCTTTGATTTATCAGAGGTAAGCCCTGCTGTTAGCTGAGATAAAGGACCTTGTTTACAAGGTGTCTATATCCTTAGAAAAAAAGGAGTTTCCAATAATTGAATAAGGTGTCGTGAATATATAGATTAAACTAGAAGGCCAACAGCAAACATGATGAACTTCAAAAGAACAGCTTCTCATCTCTCTGGGGACCTTCATTAACGAGTCACCAGATAGGCAATTACTGTACAGTTCTTATAATGACCGGGATCAGACACAAGCAATCAGCACAGTAGGCAGCAAGAAAGCAAGCAGAAAAAAACCTGTGAAAATATGCCATTAAATCTTAATTATTCTTCAAAAGAAAACAAGCACGACTAGGGGGCAAATAACTGTAAGGAATATACAGAACTGTATCCAAACCTGCTGGCTCAGGGCAATGATATTTAGTTATTAGCAGCATCTACGTTTATTTAAAGCCAAGCACTATGTCCACAGACCATTGCGAGGTGTGTTTTCCACCTGTTTGTTGTAAGCCTGAGGAAGAGCTACTGTTTGCTGCCGCAGGATTGTTCTCCAAATTAGGACACATACTCTGTCTCCCCATTCTTTTGATCTCTATTCTGCTACTCTCTAGAAGCAGCAGCAAAGCCTGGGGCCCCAGGTGGACGCAGAGACACCAAGAGACAGCTTTTCCCAGAAGAATGGCTTAAACTGGTAGAGGAGGGCAGGCCATTATGGGAGAGGACGAGAGATCATCGGGGCTGCACAGCACCAGCAGGGCTGATGAGGCCTCAGCCCAACAGCCCTGCAGGATTTGTATGCAGCAGCTTTAGTCTGGCTCCGTGGGGTTTATTTACCCGGGAAGGCTCCCCAGGTCCTGCATTGCATAAGTGGTTCCTTTGCAGCTAAGCGGGGCTGTTTAGCTCACTGGGATTCTCTGGGGAAATCCTTTAATGGTTATGAGAATATGAGTTTCTTGGCTCATCCTTCTTTGTAAGAAATAATTATGAACTTATAAATAATAGAGGCCCCATGCACTCGCTGTTATTGGGGAGGAGGAGGACTCAGAAAAGGAGTCATTGCACATCAGCTACAAAGTTCCATGTCTTTTATCTGCCCTGAGTCACCTTTTTAAAAAGAAATCTTATGCAGTGGGCCACAAAGGTCAGCCTCATTGCTGCCTTGCAACAAACAACATCGGTTTTTTTTGTCTGTGTCCACCAAATTGTCTTTATACAAGGAGACTCACTTTTGTCTGTCTTAAAAGATAGGAATAATCCAGTACAATGTCGATGTATTACTTGATCGTCTTCACCACATATGTGAACCACCCGTGTGTCTTTTTTTTTTTTTTTGGTGTGCGTAAATTACTTCAGTCTTTCAAAAAATTAAAGCTGTTTAGGATCAAGGAGACAAAAAAGCAGACCCAAAAGCTGTCATTCTGTTAGTATAATGTTCTTTTGTTTGAGGTCCAAAGTACTCCAGGTCTGAGGTTTGGGAAACGGACTGGGGATTCTTTTCTACTTCTTGAAAAGCACAATAGCAGGGAAAGCAGTAGAAAGAGGGGGAAAATAATCCTAACAAAGAAGTAATGGTGTTTCTAATGGCGATGCAAAATTGATCTGTAATTTCTATGAAATTTACTGTCTCCCTCTACACCTAGGGAGATTTGAGTTTAAAATTGATAACTCGCGTAGGGTAACCTTCCTTCACAGAAGCACATGGAGGAAGTTGCTTATTTGCACAGTTGTGTGGATTTAGCTCCAGAGTATTGTATGACTAATTGTCTAATGACTTTTTCCTGAGTGTTTTTCATAGCGCTCCATACTTTCCCTGCAGAAAGAATAATTATGTAAATAACTATTATCAGAACATAGTGCGCAGCTAAAAAGTGTGAGATGCATTGTATGATCACATATTTGTATAATAAGTCTGGCTCTGTGGAAGATAAAAGTGAATATTGAAGCTGTGGTAGTTTATTTATATCTATTTCTGTGCACTCATCACCTAAGGTGGTTTAACAATTTAAAGATTTGTTCTGTCTGATAGGGGCTATTCAATGTGGGAAACCCCCAAAGGAAATAGGAACGCTTTGCATTCAGAGCTCCCAACTATGGGGGCTGAAACCGGTGATACATCAGGGCTTTAGATTTCAGTGTTGACTGTCACAATGATAATCCCTCAGTAAGGATTCCTTTCATTTTCTTGGGAAATCAAACAAGATAACAGGAATAATTAATCTGTTGTGCTTTTTAGCGTTACTGATCCCTGAAACAGCAAAAAAAAAAAAAAAAAAAGTCCTAATCTTTCATCTGTGTGTATACTAAATCACTGTTTAACTCGGGTCTTGAAAACAATATTTAGTTATCAGTCTAGAGCGTGTGATATGTCCTCAAGTCAGCTGGGAGGAAGAAGGATGCATTTGCCAGTGCTCTGCTTTCATCAGCAACTACAATTAAAACGAAAAAGTTGATATAACATGTGACAATAGAACAATTCAGCCAATTCGCAAATCATCAAGATACCTTGCTGGCCATAAATCAAGCTTCATCCTATAAAATTTTAATTAATATACAGTATTGAAACAGTTTTAGGGTTTATTTTCTGTACAACTAGATTACAAAATAAGGAATTTAATTTAGTAGCTACGTCTTGATCACATTTCTTTTGAGCGTAATTGTTGAGCCAAATAGATGTTGTGGACTAAATCTTAATTCCCAACATTAAGTTTTCTAAATAGGAGCTCATGGTAGTTTCACAGATTCTGAACGTCTATGATTTGATATTATAATTATGAAGTATTCACAGATTTTCTTCTCCTCCCTCTTTGCTTCCCCCAGCATGCACTTAGAAAATCTTTTGCGTTTTTTTTTTTTCATTTTACCAGGGATTCCTGATTCTTCCTGAATGACCCTACACTTCTGAAAACTTTAAATGATGATATATTTGAATTCTTACTTGGTCACTATCTAATACAAGGGTCTATAAGCAGCACTTCTGCAGTAGTAAAAATAGGATAAATTGCACACTGCTGTGTGTTCAAACCTGCAAATGTTGTTCCCAACTTCTGTGTGGATCTATGGAGCACTCAGGGCCAAGTGACTTGCCAAGATCACCCAACAAACCCTCACAGCTGACATTAAAATCCAGGAGTTCATGGCTGCCCACATGTCTGTGCAGTTTATCTTCAGCGGTATCATTTAATTGTTAGACAGTCTTTAGTTTTGCATTGGAACATTGTATTTCAGCCATTAATATTGACTATCCTGTTTCATTTCTGTATGAGGCTGGCAGATATTTATTGTCAGCTATATTGAGGATGTGACATGAGTTCATGACCTGAGCAAAAAGATCCTCTATAGCAAGATTCTATTTTTTTTTTTCCCCGGGCTTTCCTTTTTGTTACTTCATACTTTTCCTTTGCTTTGCTATCCACCCTTTTCTATTTTTCTTGATACCTTTGATGTCAATTGGGCTGACAGGTCAAGGTGAGCAATTGCCTTGCCGTGTCTTCAGCTGACACGGATCACCTCTGTAAAGCTCTCGGATGGTGATGTGACCTGAGGCAAACCTCAGCTCACTTCTAATTGCAGGTCTTTGGAACTGGTTAAAACCCATCCAAAAGTTTGTTTTGCAGCCTGTATTATTCAGAAAATGGTTTCTAATATTCAACTTCAATGACTTGATTTGTTTTGTTTTTACTGGTAACTTTTTATTGTTTTTGTCACATTTTGTGTCAGACTCCCTTTTGAAGTTTGCTCTCTTTTTTTGTGTCAGTAGCTGAGTTCCACGGTCAAGGCATGGGGTTTTTGTTGTGGTTTGGTAAGATTTTCCAGACGCAGGATTTTATCCAGGGCCTCATGCATGACCAAGATCCACATTGCTGCAGAAGTCAGATGTGCATACATACTTTTGAAAGCAACTGAATTATCAAGCTGTACCAAACTTCAAGAAAAATCTAATGGGGGGAAAGGAGGAAATGGGCAAGGTAACTGCTCAACGGGGTTGCTTTGTTTATGAAATCTCAGTTTAAATACAAAACTAGTAGTTATCCTCCAGATGGATGCCTGCTAAAATCTAGGGTCTTTAAAAATAATTTGAAAGTATAAACTTTCAAATATCTAACTTCAAGTACCTTAAATGAGTTTTATTTCCACTGGGATATATTCTCAGCAAAGCAAATCCTTTAAAGAGTTCTGACTATAGGGTTTGGGGGTTTTTTTAAGTGCCTGGCCTCAGAGGTTTAGCAGCTATCCTGCCCTTGGATTAGCCAAGTTTCCACAGCAGTGTGTCCCGGGCGTCTCCAGGTCTGGGAGCTGCCTGTTTTCTTAAGAGAAGGATCAGCAGAAGAAGCACCAGAGCAGGACATTTGGGCTGAATGCTTTAATAATATCAAACCTTGTGGCTGACTTTGCCCCTAGAAGTTCAAAGAGAGTTAATTGCTGTGCATACGATCATAATGTGCACGTGTGTGTTATTTTGGAGACGCAAGGAAGTCCAGGTTGGATGGCCCCTCCAACTGTTTCATGGATTTCTTCCTTTCTCTAGACAAGAAGAGAACTTTCCCCTGGTTTCCCTCTACTCTGTCTGGCCAACTACCTTAACTTTACCACAACTAATGGGGCAAATCTTGTTTTTAACAGCTTGCTTACCTGGAGGTTTTCTAATCTAGGTTCATGTAAATTGTTCTCTTTTACTGCCTTTTCCCAAACCAACCCATGGAGCAAATGAAGTTTTTTTATTGTAAATATTCCCATGACCTGGTCTAACCACAAAGTATTATTGGATTAATGAGGATCACTCCCATGTCCTTCAGTTCTGTTTACATCATTAAAAGTATATAAGTAGCAGATAAAGGAAAAAAAAAAAATCTAGGTCATTCTATCTGAAAGTATTTAAATTTAATTTAGAAGATTAAGCATACCTGTTTCAACAGCAGAAAGCATTTTGTAGAAGTAAATTGTTAGCAATAGCTAGAGAAAGCCCAAAGAAAACAATTTCACTTGATTCAAAATGAATAATTTTGCCTTGCTGCTAGTTTTCTTCTTGAAATATAGCCAGAGATATATTTCATCATTAACCTTTTGAACCGGGCCAAGTATAATTGGCAATTCTCCTGCCACGTCCATTTGTCTGTATTATGCTGTTCCTTTTATAGAAGAAATAATTGTCATTTTTTTTCTGTGTATAGTTTTGTTGTTTTGGTTTTTTTTTTCCCAGCCAACCTTTGTAAGGAGCAGAAGTATTAAGTCACCAAATGATATCCTATCCTATCTAGGTTTACCCAGCAACAATTTGTGGTTGTACGTAAAAGTATTTCAATGTGTTCAATACGAAAGAGGAGCGCAATTGAGAAATTCTGTCGAGCAGATTGGATTATTACCCTTGCCTCTATTTAAGTCTGGCAACAACGCTCTTGGAGATGATTTTGCTGTCTCTTGACATGCCATAACACACAGCAGAGGCTTGTGAGCCGTGCCATGGCACAGCCCTGTCTTGTCTGAAATCACCCACTGTCAGTAAGAACGCCCTTTGTTTACTGAAGAGCTAATCAAAAATTTGGCCAGCTGTAACTGGAATTGCCTGTTAATATCTTAGCTGTCAACCTGCAAGGATGTCTTTTTGACGTGATATTTGCAGGAATATATATATTACATAGTAACAGATAACAGAACAGCCTTAACATCTGGAGAAGAGACCGCCTTCAATCAAAATAAAGGATGATCTCTGTCAGTACCTTCCTGACAAGTGGGAGACTTCAGAGAAGGGCTACACTCAGATTTTTTAATGGTCTTTACTTACCGAATCAGTATCTTTTTTTCCCTGTTGGTTGCTTGCTGATTGCTGAATATTTGCCCTTTGCCCCTAATCATTATTTAAAACATTAAAAAATACACCATCAGGGACGTAATTTTTATTTCTCCTATTAGTTATGCTTCTGCTGAGTGCACTGTTCACTGGTGAGTGCTAGCATGCTGTTTTACAGTAGAAATGACACAAAAGGGGCACACATTTTCATTAGAAAGGCAATTATCAGGCTGGTGGTTGGTGGTTTACTGCTCCTTTGGCCCACGATTTATTATGTAAGGCAGAAACAGGAGGAATATGTTTTGATACATCTGCCTCAGTCCAGCAAACTTTTAAAATCCACGGGTGTTCTGCCCTTGACCTCCTCCTGAGCTGAATGCAGAGTACTTGGCTGGTGGAATATCAGTAGCATCTTGAGATCTGCAGATAACAGCAACTAGAGAGGAACCGGGTATTATCACTTTTGGCTTTGCTTTTATTACCCAGTGAAATACCCTTTTGGTGGTATATCTGCCCAGTTTTGACTTCTCAGATCTCTGAATTAAATCCAGGCTAAATTGTCTGTCATGAAGAGCAGCTGTTATCAAGACACTGTATCAGAAGCCTCTGAACTTTACAATTTAATATTTTATATTAAAAACCTACAGTGAAGTGAGCTAGTGGCCCATAAATCTATCAATTTGAGAAGCCTAAATCTTTGTACAGATTCTTTTGAGATTTGGGATTGTTTCCCAAAAGAGAGTATATGCACACAAAAGATGAAATGTTATGTCATCCTCGATCTTCAGTGACTGCACCAACAGGCACGAGGTGTATGGGATGGGAGGATTTTTTTTTTTCGTTCAATTATGTCCATTTTTTTTTCTTTAAAGCTGTAACTCAAATCTGTTAGGAATTAATTTCTTACATTAATGGATATAGAATTGCAATCTTTTTATGACCCTTTTTTCCGAGGACTTTGTGTTTTGTATATCACGTTATTTCTGTCTAGTTTTATCGGAGGAACGAGAACGTTAAGATTTAATAAAATTTTGTAACTATTTAGATTAGGAATTTTAGTTTCTTAACTGTTGATGACTCATTGCAATAGATTTCCATTCTCCTTCCTTGTGTAATTCCAAACTTTTACCAGGGTCTATAAATTAAACCTCTAGACATTCAAGCATTTATTTGGCCAATATTGTTGAGAAAGCTGAGGGCCAGATTGAGAAGGGAAATTATAATCTCACTTGTCTTCAAACCACTTCATTTTTGTGAGAAAACAGCTATTATTTTAAAAATATTGTGTCAAATTTCTATTGCAGAAAAAATGAGAAAAACAGACATTATCTTAACACCTTCAAATATGGGGATACAGGTGATTGTTTTGTTTTGTTTTTTTTAATGTTATTCTGCATTGCTGTTGAGTTCAGCTATATCTATACCAGAATGATGCAGGTCCACAGAGATCATTAACCCAGGAGGCATCTAAATATCTGCAAACAACGACTGCTTTGAGCAAATGTGGGTCTGCAGGCAGGAGTACCAGGCTGTGTGCTCCTCTGCCTCCTGGGTCAGCCCTGTGCTCCTCAGCTGGGACCGGCTCTCTGAAATAATACTGTGATCATTCTCGACAAAAGGCAGAAAGAATACTTCCAAAAAACACTTCAGAAGACCTTTTTGTCGATATGTTTTGTTCTGAGACAACATTAACTCTGCCAAATAGTGAAAGTGATAGGGATCACTCAGCCTGCCTTAAGGCCATGACAAAACCCTAATCTGCTTGTTGACAATTCTGCTGCCCTGTGAAGTGCTCTCATTTGCTCCATAAATTGTGCTGAAGAATAGCCTTTTTCGGAATAACAATATAGTAATTTCTCTATGTTTACATAGGGTATAAGTAGTTAAAAGGGAAAACAGCCTAAACTCAATAGCTTCTTAAGATATTGCACACCCATCAAAGTAAACTGGAACCCAACAGATCAATAGTTAAATACCATTAAAAACAGTTTTGAGAAAAAATCATAATTGACTTTGCCATATGCTTCATTTTCTTACTACACTATCTTCAGAGTGAAACACAATCACCGTTCATAGAGAAGCTAATTATCCACTGTCAATTAAGCCCTCAATAACTGATCTCTTGACAGCTGGTAATAAGTCCCAAACCCCATTGCAAATTGCATTAAAATACATGTTTATCCACTGGAGAAAGATGGGGAGCACAGCTCACACGTTCATGAAATCCTACAGCTCAAAATGATTGCCTTCTCCAAGACAGCTTTCCCTGCACTTCAGCTTTGGATTTTCCTCTTCCCTGACTGTTAAGGCTTGCACATTTCAAATGGCCTTTGTGTTCTCTCTTCAGTGAACACATGAAGCCATGCTCAGGCGACCTGGCAATTTTTGCCTAAATGTTTGTTCAAAGTGGCTTTTTTGTACAGTTTCACTGAGAAAGTGCAGGTGTTGACTAAATTTTGTTAAAGCAGGTAACAAGGGATGTAGGAAATGGGAGAAGAACAGATTTGAAGGGTCAATAGCTCACTGATGTCAACTCTTGCCGGTTATAAACTGTTCCATCTTAAAGGTTTAGACCACAAAGAAACAATCTGTTTCCCAAATGAGCTCTATTTTATCTCCCAACTTGGTTTCCTCACGTTTTGATCTGCCCTGAGGGCCAGTGTGTGCTGTTCTCACAGCTTTTTGCCATGAAACTACTGTAGGAACTACTCTGTAGATGAAGATTTGAAAGTCAAAACCCATTTAGCTTTGTTCCATTACCACAAGAAACCCCCAAACAACCTAGTGAGAGACAGAGAGAGGAAAACAGAAATAGGGTGAGAAAGGTCTTATGGCTGTCCTTAAATATAAATCAATATACAGTAGAAATGCTTGATTTGGAAGATAAAGAAGGACAAAATCATGTTATTTAAATTAAATAGGATCATGTGACAAAATTTAACGAATAGGATAAAATCTATCTATTCAAGTTTTAAATGGTGGAGAAATGTGGCAAATTTTGGCCAGCTTTCTGGTGATTAGTTGTATCTGCTCCTGCAGTAATGCATTCAATTAATAAACACCCACTGCTGAAAGGGTTCCTCAGTGTTACCTTCAGACAGGTCCTCACTGTGTGGTCTAAAAACCAATCTATTCCCAATTCTGCAGCAGCTCAGTAGAAAGCTTGCCTTTCAACTTTAAAGGCTGAAGAATCTAAATTTCTTTATGCCCTAATCTGTTCTTTTAAAGATTTGTTCTAATATTGTCCCAGTGGTGGTGTGAATTGATTAATTTATAGCTCCAAAGTATATTTATATTTTTGCATTAAAAAACCTGCTCTGTCTCTGCCTATCTTGTTCTCCATCACAGAAGTATTTAAGGTCTTCAACATTATTATTCACAAAGGAGGAAATTAAATTGTTTCTGGGGATTGCTTCTCCTTGTTAGGCAACCACATTTTTCAGTGCTTTTGGTCGGTGATAAAGCCTGTTGTGTAGCAGTGAATCAATAGGTGATTGGTGTAGCCTTTTCTTTTAATTGTCACCATCTCCACTGTAGAGATTGAATCTTTTTCACTTCTTTTTTTTTTTTTTTTTTTCTTTCTTGGCACTTAAGAAAGGAATTGCCATGAAAATGGAATAGTCTTTAGTTCACTTCCTTTTTTTTTTCCCCTCATCACACTGGCACACAGATCCATCTATCACTATTGTAATGTGCTTTTGAGATGTAAAAGGCTATTTGGTACATCTTATTAACTACCTCTGCATAATGGCAGCATCAGAATTGAGAATACTTTTCATTCTCTGAAAAACTGGGGTACTTCTAAGTAGGGGAATAAATGAGTTTTGTAAGCAAGAACATCAGAAGACTCAGATAAGATAGTGATGGGAGAACCTTGCAAATAATTCTCTTAATGCTCCTTTTATATTTCTTTAATTAAACCTTATATTCCAATGACTCTAAATATTCAAGATATTTTATTTCACCTACTTTCATGTTTTATACGTATCCCAAAATCACATGCTTTTTTTGTCTTTGTACCAAGTGCTGCGCTGGAGAGCAGATTGTAGCTAGCAAAGTAATTCCTGCCATCTTAAAAGGTAATAGCAAAATAACTCTGTCAGTTAGGTACTGGCTTAACAATTTTATTCTTAAGGTCCAGATAGTTTCTAATAATTCCTCTGGAGCAGCATAAGCTTCCATATAAGATCAAGTGGGTTATCCAGTCTGTTCCTTTCCTTGTCTGATTCAAGACCAATTTTGCAGAGTGTGTGGGTGTTTCTATGGAGTGCTGTGTGTATGCAAACGGCAGACCTGGGATCTTTCTGTACAAATCACAACCTGTGAAATCAAATGTCTCTCCTTCCACCACACGGAGTAGGATATGGGATCTGGACAGTTACTTTGTGCTAAGGATTTAGCATTTTGCCAAGTGAGCTCTTCCACTTTCTTCTTCCCTTAGGATCAATGTAAGATGAGTGTTATGTCTAGAAGGAAGGACATTTAATTCCTGAGAACAGAAGTTCAGCCTTACAGTAATAAGTGTTCTTCATTTTGCAGATTTACTGCTCTTTTCCAACATTTGGGATGTAACACAGAGAAGTCCCAGGCAAAGAAAATCAGATTCTTTAAAATACACATTTCTGTGACCCCATTCTTCCACAACTGCATGTTTTCCCTTTCTAGCCAAATTCCTGTAGTGTATTTTAGTGGCTTGTGCAGTTTTGTTGCCTTTTGGCGGGTAGAAATATGAGGCAGAGTCAGTTAAAAAGGGGCAAAAGGGTTTTCCCTTGGTGTTTTAAGAGGATCCTGGGTGCACAGCTCTTCAAAGGGGGAACACACCGAGATCACACCCCGTACAACCCATATACAATTTTATGGCCCTTGCAAATTAGCATATTGACCTAAAATCCCCCAATAAGAAATTTAATAAAGCATTTGTCCCCCGTTCTAATTACCCCCCTCCCCAAATGAGGCTAGAGCCCAGTTTTACGAAGTATGTTCTAGAGAAAAGCTTTCAACCAAGGTTGAAGCCTCGAGTTCTGAGATTGTATAGAGCTCTCTGGCCTCCTGCTGTGAATGTTTGGTCTTTCTGCCTTGCAGGACCCCAAACTAAGCTAAACCAGCAAACTACAAAAATTACAAGCTAAGGGTACAAAGAGTGTGTAAAGGGTACCAAAAAATAAAGGGTATAAAAATGTATAAAAGGGTATATAAAAGAAAAGGCAAAAAAATCATCAGGCATCAGTTCCTGCTGCTGTTTTATCAAAATGATGATCACTTACTGCGTGGTGAGACTTGCTCAGCCAACAGCAGGGCCCTGTGCTGGTTGCTGGTGTGGGCTGCCCAGCTGGGTGCTGTGGGCAGCACCATCCTGTGCTTGGCTACAGAAAGAGAAGCACCAAATTTAGAGACTGGAACTGCCCTGGTGTACCGGAGAATTCAGTGCAGGATGATGTGGCTGCTGCTGCCAAACGTAGTCGTCTTGACCTTCATCTGATCCTGCACCTTCCCAACTCCAAACCCAGTAATCCCACCTGGATCTGTTTGTCCAGCAACAAAGGGAAATTGCTCTGCTTTGCTGTTTTACTTTCATGCCCAGACATGGAAGCATCGAGAGCTTGAACCCCTTTCAATGGAAAACACAGTTGGTTCAAATTACACACCTGTGGCCAGTGCCTGGGTAGTATTATCTTACATTTTATAAAACTTCTTTCATCGAGGAGGTTTTGAAAGCTGCCTACACCATGAAGGCTGCAGATTATTTGTAAACAAGACCTTAATGCTTGCAAACCCAGATTTTTTTTTGGTTTTTTTTTGTAAACTAAGATTGAATTATTACAGTCAAATCCTTAACGTTACTCTTGTTTACAGTACACTTCCCTTAACAATAAATCTCCAAGCCTGTGGGCACTTTCAATTACTGCATCTTCCTTGCTTGGCAAAGGAACTCATAAACCTCTCCCTCTGTCACAGCAGTTTGAAAGATCTCTCTGTAACAAAACTGCACTGACAATGCTTATATTAAGAAAGACTTATTAAAAGGATAACTTGTGTGGTTCCCTGTGACCAGGGGAGAGAAGGAATACACAGATTACTGCAGGTAATGTGTACCTTCCTTCAAAATTTATTCCTAAGGCTGCGAAAAATGGGCAGGAAATACGACAGAGCTAAATCCTAAAGTTTTATTTAAGTTTTTTGCGACGTATAAAAGAATTATTCTTGGTATAAACTCTTACAAATGCACAGCACCAGACTTCTCAGTATTTCAAGTTTTATGAATTTTAGAGAAACCAGAACATGCAGCTGTAAAGGCAGAGATATTTCTCCTACGGAGGATTTTATGGCATTATTTGAAAAGGTGTCACGTTTACATAGTTTCTTGACCTACACAGAGGGCAGAGGAAGCTTCACTCTGATTTTAGAGATGTGAAAATGAGGTGTGCAGAAAAAATAAAATTCAAATTTTCCAGCTGCCTTTCTTTTCTATTCACATAAAGTAAAAGTATGGAAAATCTAGGAATCAGCTGAAAACTGCTTAGAGTTCATCCTTATAACCTGTGTGTGTTTTCAGTACAGATGAAAATTTTACGGGAAGTGTTTTTAATAGAAATCATTATCTACTCACCAGCAGTAAGCTAGCATTAAAAAAGTGGTTGGGGGTGGGGGTTGAGAACCACAAAACCTAAACATTGAGCAACATCATATTCCAAGTTTTCTGAACACAGATAACTAAATGTAATTTCTGAAATTTGTGCTTAGAAGTATACACTAGTACAGTAAATAGACTGAGTTGCTAGTGGAAACTGGAGATGTTCATCATTTCTGAAAATTGGTCCAGCTACCCAAATGCCTGTTAGAAAACTAATTTTAGGAATGATAGTAGGGAAATGTTGATGAATATTGCCAGTGTCATATTTAACTGTTAAACAAGTAATAGCATATAATCTTTTATGCCTCAGTGTAAAAATATTCCTTAAAATAAATAACAATAAAAATATATGAAGCATACAGCTCTATCCCGAATAACTGTAATCCCATTTTGTAACAGTAATGAATACACTGCAGCAAGCTCCACTGATTAAAAACTTTTCGTGCCAAGTTTGTTTGCAGTTTATCAAACGGGATGTAAAATGCAGACTACCTTTCTCTGTGGCGATTAAGCTTTACTTGTGGAAGGCAGTCCACATTCCTTTATCAATCTGAGCTTCAGGTTTGAACGTCTCCCACTGGCAGCAGTTTAATTTGGGTCACCAGCATCCAAGAGAAAGCCGAGCAAAAGGCAGGAGGTTGCTGTGCCCCACCATGCGCTCACCGCAAGAGTGAGCAAGCTCTGCCACGGAGAGCTGGTCACAGAAAACAGGGCTCAGGAGGCCACAGAGTCCACTCCCCTGAGGCAGACGGAGGGGACAGGGTGGCAACAGCTGAATCTGCTGCCTTCTTTGCCGGCCCAGTTTCAGTGTTGCTGGGTGAAAAGCTTTTGTTTTCCGTGTGGCTCACTCTGACACATGGTGGTATTTTCCAAAAACGGTTGTGAGATTTGCCACGTGCGTTTCCTGCACTGACCCCTAAAACACTGCAGGTGTTTAGTGTCGTAGTGTGGGATTGGAAAGAAATAACACATTAAAGAAAAAAAATTAAAAGATGGAAGGTGTCATTCAGTGCTACAGAAAAAACTTTGCATTGCAATAGATTTAATAGAATTTTGAAACGAATTAACAACCTGGACAATAGAGAGGGGGAGGAACCCCACAGCTAAATCTGGTTTTATCAGGTAAATTAAAATAAGAAATTTTGCCAAAAAAATATAATCCAGATACCCTGTAAACTTCATGTTCATATTTGCTCACAGCTTGCAGCTGTTAGGACAACAGAGAGACACAGGACAGCAGTTCCAGCTGTAGAAAGCTGAAGTCAAGCCTTCATTAAATCAAATCTTAGCCATTTTTTCCTCTTAATACCCTTCCAAGGAACAGCAAGACATTTGCCTTTTAAAATAACACTCAGATCCAATTATTTAATAGTAAGAGATGAAAAAGCACTAAACAAATCTAATAACTGCCAAATTAATGCAATTTCCTACACTTGTGTTTGGTAGCTGAAGACAAGCTAAACGACTAAATAGCTGCCTAACCTAAGGAGCGGGAAAAAATAGTGTGCAAAAGCACCCTTCAGAGAAAATGTCTCCCACCAATATCAGAGTTAGTAGTAGGTATCAAAACTGAAGGAACTAATTTAAAATACATACCAATTTATTCATATTAGGAAGTGAAATGTTCTTGGATTTCAGGGCTAAGGAGTACCTGAGTGTATGTGTGGTCAAAAGCAATTTGCTGTTGAAGTTGCTGGATCAAGGCAGTTTTGAAGTCACATTGCGTCTTCTTTTCCCTGCTTTAGACATGCTGCTAATGGCCAACTATAAAGAGTGCTGTGGAATTAGTTTTATTTTTGATTATGCAGAAAGAAGCCAACTCAGCTGTGACGAGCTGTGCTGAACCTGGAGGGCCGAAATAGCTGCAGCTGGATTTAACCGAGTGAAATCAGGAATCCTGTCAGGGTAGAGGGAAAGGGCCGCGCAGTAGTTTGACAGCATCCCTTTTCTGCTAGAGGAGCTTTGCAAAATAACAGCAGAGCTCTGGCTACTCTGAGATTCACACCCTTATTGATCATCTTCCTCAATATTGGTAGCTGGAGGTTAATTTTTTTTTTCCCCCCTCATAGTCTGTTAGCCCTAGAAAATGGAGTAACTTTATTTGATGTCATTTCTGGAATGAAAAGAATTCTTTCTGATTTCTACAGTCGGTCTCTAACTTGTCATGACTCAAACACAATTGCTGAGCTAAAGTGGTGACAGTGTGGGTCTGAATCACTAGTAGTGTTCTGAACAATACTTTCTCTGATTTCCTGAAGTTTAGTGATATTTAAAATATGGTTTAAAGCACTACACGTGGGATCTTCCACTCTGAAGTTGCAGTAAGGTATGGAGTCAGTGGGAACCACACAATGGACAAGACATTCTTTTTAAACAACATTAAAACATACCTCTCCTCTAGTGAATGGATGCAACATGGACAAATCACCAAAATTTGAAATACAGCCTCTTTTTCTGTAGAACATTCTAGGTTTTGTCATCAGCAGTAGTGCACAGTAAAGTAAAACCAGATTTTCTTCCCCCCAGATTAGAATTCTGATAGCTTAATTTGGCTAATTCTTTTGGGGAGAAGAGTTTTAATCTTTAGTCTAGTACACATTCAGTTCATTTCCTTTATTGTGGTAGTACACGAACAGAATATGGCATTAATGTTATTATACCACATCAATGTTTTGTTGCATTGCATCTATTTTGACTTATATCAGCAAATACTGCAATAAATAGAATAACCGTAAAGCATTCCACAGGTTCACAATCTTATAATGAACTTATTTAATATAAAATCAAAACTAAAGCTCAGCGAACTACTCATCCAGCAATAAGAGCGTTTCCATGGGCAGTAAGATACAGATGATTAGCTCTTTGAGCATTAGATAAAGGATCTGTTTTCATTTTGGACCTGAAATCTCTTATCAGCCTTCTCAGAGAGAGAGAGCCCCAGGGGAAGGATGTAAACGGTCCTGTAGGACTTACACAGTTTTGGCCCCGAAAATCCCCGTGGGTGGATGTTATCTAAAAATCTAGAGAGCTGAGAACAAGACCCTAAATCAGTCACTCTTTGTTGCTTGATCTTTGGGTCTCCTGAGGGAACCAAGGAGAATTGGGCAGGGCCAGTACCCCCAGGCCATAAATTCATACTCACCTCCATTTTGACCAGTAACATATGGATTACTCTTTTTCCTTTGGCTGACAATTTACACAATGAAATAAGGAATGAGGCCATGATAGAAAAGAAACTGAAAATCAGATAATTTACAGACTGACTCGTTGGGCTGTACAGACACCTATCAGCTGCTTGTAGCCAAGTAATAAAACTGGAACCCCGTTTGACTTTTGGGTGTGTGTTAATCCCAAGCAAAGCATGGCACGTGCATTCAATTAGCCCTTGCAGCTCACTAATTTGAGTTTATGAAGCATATTGTCCCCGCAGCAAAGAAATGCTGCAGGGCGATTGTCAAGCAGCGTGCACCACAGCCTTACATGATTAATGAGTTTTTATTATTATTGCCAGCCTACACAAGCAGATTTACAAATTATCCAGATTCAAGGTCTAGGTGGCCAGTTCCTCATCTGCTTTATGTCAACACTTGAACTTTCCTTTCTCTGAAATATGAAGATTATTTGAAGAGAAACCAACATGAGTGTTTAGGGACAAAGGAAAACATAAAAGACCTCGGTGTAAAACTTGAGAATGGACAAAATGTTTAATGAGAAGGATTCTACAAAAAGTGTGGTTTTTTTTAATCAGAGGAAGAAGTGTAATTTTCATTAAGCGATTCTGTATGATGGATTAATCCTGAGGAAAAAACCTCTCAATATTCATTGCATTTATTTTCAAGTGAGGATTCTTACTATTAAACTGGTGTTGGATTTCAATATTTATTTTTTATCATTTTGTACTCACGAAATCTGTATTCACAACACCTTCCTCTCTTACTTTACAATGAAAATATGAGTTTGAGATATAATATTTTCTGGCATTTTTAAGCAAGTGAAGCTAATTTCTGTTCCCTTACTCCTGTTCCTGAAGATTTTCTTGATTTCAATACCCAAAAGTTGTCTAGGCCCACCACAAGACAACTCCATGCCCCTTCTGTTTGTAACAGAAGACAGCATTTCATGCACTCTTGTACCTCCTGTTTAATATGCTCTTGGTACTGCCATGTACCCACTGGGCATCCTCCTCCTGAGTTCACATCTCTCTCTGGCTCAGGTTATGAAACTTTAGGTAGAATATGAAGTATTAAAAGATAAATAAGTTGTGGTTAAGTTCAATAGTCACCGAAATATGCACAACATCTTCAGAAATTAGATTTTAGTGTGTTGTAGACCCCGTATGACAAACTCAAAAATTAACTCAGGGAAGATCTGAAACTCTGCAGTCACATCACCAGCTCTACCGTACTCCAAATGCTGTCCTTGTTTTTATCATCACTTTTTCTTGCATTTTGATGTGAAACTAAAGCTAGATACAGAGAGTAATATTCATTTTCTTGATTATTTTTCTCTTCAGGTAATGAGAAGAAGGTAAAATGGTGTTGAAATATATTTAAATATATTGATTTAATTCAGGAGTAATACAAACATAATGTAAACTTAGATGTAATGTAGAAATATGTTATGCTAAATATAATTTAAAAGTAGACAAGGCTGAGGTGGACTAGGCAATAAAGGCTTCTGTTGTTCCAAGGAAATCAGTCCAAAAGTGTTTGGGTGCCCACCCAGAGTAGGCCCGGCTTCCTGTCCCTGACAAGGAAGTGTCAGTTACTCCCATGTACCTAATTCACAGTGGATCAGAGATTGCTTTCTTTCCCTGAAAGCTTCAAACCACCTGAAAGCCTGAGCCTTTGTCTTTTGAAGCCTTGCCGTTGATTTCAGAGCCAGCAGAGTGAGGTGCTCAGCAGACACCTGACTGACACCGCTGCTCTCGCATTTATTTCTTCTGGCTACGTTGTAGAGCCAAGGAAAAGCCATTCCAACACAGAAGGTAAAACAGGAAGGGAATGATGAAGCCTCCATGGTCCAGAGAAGACAGGCTGCTGACTTGGAGGCTCAGCCACTCTGAGGAAGGAATAAAAGCCAAAGACTTGCCCACGTTTACAGGATGTACATCCCAGAGTGCCCTTCCCATGCCGACTGCACAAAGGAAACAGCTCATCAGCAAAAAGCCTCCTAACAAATCTATAAGCAGCCCTTTCAGTTTTGTTTCAGTGATTTTTCAAGCTGTAGGAGCTGTCTGAAGCCTTTCCGCCTCCCCTGTTGTAGCATGGGGGGGATGCAGTTTGGTTTGCAGCCTCCTCACCCAGGTGCGAGTTGACTGACACAGAATTCCCACAGAATCTGTCCCAAATGTTGCTAGAGCAGGCTGGCTGATCCGTACCTTGGATTAAGTCATTCCATTTCAGCCCGTTCTGTCCTCTGTTACAGCCTTATTCTTTCTGGTTTATAGACTATTGTTCCCTTCCTTTCCCCTCCGTTCCTCAAATCTTTCACATTTAACTGGTTACACAGCTAGGAATATAATGTCTCAAAGATATAAATAATAATGAGCTCCTTTAATAAAATCAGACATAAGTTATGCAGCAGACGTCAATTATAATGGATTTTAAAGGTTTTGATCTAGAACCTGGGTGGCATTACATTTAGACTAATAACTGTAACTATGATTTATGTGTTTGCAACTGAAATGGTTTCAGTGCTTCGATATATGTCCAAAGTAAAATTTATAGTCTGCTACAGAATGTATAAATAATGAACAGCCATATGTCATATTGCATTTAAAAATTTGACTTCTTCCACAGCCGGCATAAGGTAAAATGAATTAGAATTTTAAGTTCATTTGGGATCAAGTTACTTTAATACTTTAAAGCAGCTCCACAAATACAACATTGATTTAATTACTTTTGCTGCAGTAAAAGTAAAATACTGTTAAATTTGCAGTTGTATTCAAATTAAACCATGACAAAGGGTGAAGCATGTGCTAATATGAAAGGAAAATTATCCACTTCTCTCTTAAAAATTATTATAACTAATTGTTTGTTAGATAGCAACAGTAGGATAACAGATATTGACAAAGAAATGCTGCATGTTTATTATAACTTTTAAATTAACCCCCTCTTCCAAATGCCCATTTCACGTCGGGAAAAAACCATCTGTAATCTATTTTTAGTAATATAAGCTGCATGTGACTATATGAATGCACAGGGCAATTTTCCAGTTGGTTGTTTGGAAAGTAAAAACTCACCTGACTAACATTTGCGCTCTATTTGCAGCAGAAAGACCACCCAACCCTCCCTTACAGCAGAGCCTGTTTTCCGTACTCTGTCTACCTTTTCTAAATCTTGGTTTGAACATTTTAAATCTTGCTGGCTAAACTAGGTTGGGGTTTTTTTGTCCCTTCTTAGCTATCTGTTGAAATTTGTCACTGTCATGAGCAGGCTGTGTACAGAAATGGGATGACAACTACTATTTTGTTAGTAGCTTATAAGGTGCTTTCCCTTCTACCCATAACAAGAGGCAAAGCATAACAGGATTTCAATCCTGTGGGAAACAGGATGCACTAAGATTTCACTCTGGGAGCCCATTCCCTTCATGTCATCAGATCAATTTTGCACCAGTAAATGTTTCTCAGAGGTTTTAGGTAATTTTTCTGGTATTTACAGCAAGTGAAGTGCTGAGTGTTCAGCATTGCCCATGGCTTGAAGCTTCCCTTTTCCTTCTATACAGGAATACTATTTTCTTTTATTCCCTGGAGTGCTGGTACCAGGACTGAACTTAGTGAGCCCTTCAAGAAGCTGAAATAAAGAAATGGAAAATTTGCAGTTAAGCCATCAGCAGAGATGACATCTATTCCTCAGCAGACCCTTGTTTTATATTATGGGGAAGTTATCTAACTTCCCGTAGAAAATGCTATTGATTTTTAGCCTGTTTTGTCAACTAGTCAATAGCCACACACGGAGGCTACTTGTGATACACTTTTTTTTTCCCCCTGTAAGAAAAAGTGCTCCTGTATGTTGAGTTCCCAGTGTGACCAGCCCAGCTTGGTGGCTCTTTTCTCTTGAGCTTTAGGCATTGATACATAGGTTTGGTGTATAAATGCCAAAGTCTATTTTGTCATCCCTCTAAAGGGGTGTCTTAGCTGAGACAGATGCTTTTGCTGAGAAATACTCCTGGTGTCTTAGAGCCTCTGGGCTCTGACAGACACTTGGCAGCAGAGGGAAAAGCGGGTGTGTGAAATGGTTGCTGCTCTCACCTTGTCTGTCGCAGGTTTAGTTTGCCTTTGCTGCTCCAGACGGAAGTCACGGGGCTGGGTTATGAGCGCTGCACATCTCCTCTTCTCAGAAATGGCAACACCTGTCAGAGGAGGGCAGGAGACCAGGAGAGGAAATGAGGAATGAAGGCACAAGTAGTTTCAAAATTCCAGAAGAATTTTTAATTTTTTTTAATAATGTAATTAGACAAGTGAAAACATTGATAGTTCTAATTCTATAATTCTGAGTGAGCAAGCTCTTTTTGAATATTGAAATGTCCTTTCACTAAACTTACCTCATGTTTAGTCCTAGGGAATGTGGCATTCTGAGATCAGCTTGCCTACAGTTATTGAACAGTGGGTGAAAAGGTGGGTTTGCAGTTTTCAGTGGGAGCAATTTGGTTCAGATTTTAAGAGGGAAACAGAGAACTGTTTTATTGCTGGATGAAGTCGTGGGATGTGATCATGGAAATGGATACTCCTCTCCATAACATATTAGTGATTAAAAAAATTTGAAAATTTTGTTTCCGAGGCTGGGATATCATCAAACAATGAGTGAAATGTGTTTATTCAAGACATTAAATCTGTGCATCATTTTGGCTTGCCCAGCTCTCCCTCTGTCCCTTTCTCTCTTCGTTTACCACTCCAATTCCATCCTGCCATATTTATTCAAGAGCAAAATGCTGTGATTTTGCTGCGCTTTGGGAAAGCCCTAGTGGAAAACATATCCAAGTATCAAAATTTAAGTTTTACTTGTGCATCTCCGTGTGTGTGGGCATCTGTTACTGCTGATATCCAACAATAAGAGACACATTGCCAGCTTTCTGTCTGTGGGAAAAAGGTTTTGGAAGAGATTATACTTGCAAACTGATAAGGCTGCATTCAGGTGTGGCTTATCAGAAGAGGCTGCTGCCATTGTCTGCTGATAATCAAGAGCACCTTGTCTGAGCAGGAGCTTATTTGTCTCCTGCTCCCTATGAACTCTTGCCCCAGCTTTTCAGAGAAGTGGTTCCTTTTATCTTTTTACGGTTTTTTAGAGATTTGTTACTAGATATTAATTTCAGCACAAGGTTGTTGTGAAGTCAGGTGAGCTTAAGAAAAGGTCAGGAGAAAGAGCACCGAAGACTTGGGGAAATTCAATAGCAGGCAAGATCTGCTCTTCTGATTTATTCAGTTTAATGGAAGTGTAAATAGCTGGGCTCACCTCCTCCAGTCCAGACACTTCATGACCTAAAAGTAAACTGGTGAGTTGTTGGTTTTTTTTCCAAAGGTATAGTTGTTGCTTTATTTCTATGGTACAGTATCCTTAAATAAATACGCAAAGCAAACTACAATTAGCAGATACGGTGTTAGAGAGAAAGCTTACAGTAAATTTCGTGGCAGCTCTACCTGCAGTTTCTAACCTATTTTTAGCTCTGTTATCCTTCTGCAACTTCACCTTGAAAAAGCTGTTGTCATTGAGTCGAACTTGCACATTCTGTAGGCCTGTCTTGAATTGTGTCAAGCAACAGTTTCACTGCTCCTCTTTTGGCGCTTAAAAAAGGGGTAAAAAAGGAGACATCTGAGGTTATTTGTGTCATTGGTAGACAAAATGTTATCTCTTTTCACCTGATGGTGATATTCAAACAGTATCAGGCTTTTTAACAGCGTTTTGTTTCACCAGAAATACCCTTACAAGTCCCAGCAGTTATTAATTGGTGACTTACTAACAGTTGAAAGATTGTTTTTGTTGTTGTTTGTGTTGGTTCAAACTGTGATGACTGGACCTAAACTTATCATAGAAAAAGGGTATTGCACTAGTTCATTTAACCTCTGCCTTTTTTTCTCCCTACTGCTATTCAAACTGAAAAGTTTGGAATTTTTTTTCTCTTCTTTTTAATAAAGTAACTAAGGGTCTTCAGCTCAAGAATGTCTTTGAAGTTGCTTTTCAGATCCTTGATTGGGCTCAGGAGACAAATTTCTGTATCTGATTGGATTGGAGTTGCTGGTTTATATCATGACCTTGTGAGACGGGTACTGAAAGCAGCAAGATGAATATCAAATTATTTCACTCTGCTCCACAAATTTTTGAACACTCCAATACTTTTCGTGTTGAAAGAACCAACTCAACAACCCTCCAAATTTCTGTATTATCAGGTACTTAAAGAAACTCAGAAAATTGTGGTTTATAGAAACTGGCTTTTAATATTAAGATGTTACTTTGATTATGTTGTCATCAATTGTCATTATTTTGTTATCTAAGCTATGGGCTTCAAGATTTATTAATAAATTAATTTTAATTTTTTTATTTTTTTTTTACAGCAGCTTAGTTGGAACTCAAAGAGGGATAAGAAGCCCTTGGGAATCTCATTGCTGGGGTGGAGAAGTGAGCCTTCAAATGAGATAAAGAAAGAAACAGCAAAAAGTGACCACGCATTTTGGTGAGAGTTCAAGTCCTCAGTGAAAGGTTATCATGAGAATGTCATTTATATGACAAATTAATGCTTCATTAAGACTTTCATTTAGAGAATAAATTACCATAAACATAGGCTTGTGGCGTTCTTAATTTCCCCTCTTGGTCAGTGTTGCTTACAGATCCCTTCTGGGCAATTATCATCAATCTTGTCCTTACTTAAAAAGTTAATTTCATCTTTTCCATAATGTTTTGGGGGACAAACAAACAAAATCTTTCTTTCAGTCTTACATTCCCCTACGATTCCCTTTAGTAATGTAACACAGCCGCCGCCAGAGGATTTGTGATGTGATTTGATACCTGCGTTTTTCTATCCATGTGCAGACTCAGAAGGCTCCTGTGGGTGTGGAGTTTAAGCTGCTTTAAATCCAGCTAATTACATGCAGCGTTTGCAGGAGTCTGATGACTTCCCAAACGTGTGAATCCAAGTCAAAACTGCCACAAAGTTACAGGGGTTTCAGAACAGGAATTCTTATTCAGGCTTATCTCGGGAACAGACGTGTGTGTGTCTTCCCAAGGAGAGAGAAGGGGAGGTGTTGATTTCTTTTGTTCCCTCATAATATTGAAGCTCCAAGATCTATTTGCAAAGTTTTTATTTCTGTTTTCTTTATAAAATATATGTCCCATTGTATTTATCCTTGAAAATAGTTCCATGTAAAGAGCAGGTAGGACTGTGAGATACCAGTAACTAAAAACTGGATCTTGTGATTCCTTTTGAGATGGAGATTGAGATGGAGATAGCAAAATTAAAAAATCAGAAACTTTGGTTTTATGTTAGTTTGTTGTTTTGTTGGTTTTTTTTTCTATTTTTTTTTTTTTTAATGAGATGGTATAGAGTCACTTTGGAGGCTATTTTGCGCTACATTAAAACCCAGTAAAGTGTAAGAAATTTTTTTTTTCCTAGAGTTGAGATCTCCAAGGTGTTCTCAACAAAACCATGAAAAAAAGCAGAATGCACTTGGCATTTCTAAATTAAGGTGTACAAGAAACCTAAATTTCTAAATTAAGGTTACATGGAAAGATTTTCGTGAAAGGGTTTTCAGGCCACTTTTGACTTCCAAAAGGAATTATGACCAAATTTCTCTATCAACTTCTCATGTCAGTTTAAATGAACATTTGGTAAATTTGAATAAAGCATTAAAAGTAATGTGTGTTTAGTGCCTCTGACTGACTCAACACTCCGGGGGTGAATGTGACTCACTGAATAAACCCTACCAGGGAAGGAGGCTCGGTGGGGATGGGCAGGACTGAGGTGCCCATGGAGCTTGGAGCACAAAGCAGGGTGTGACTGACCACAGCTGTCACACAGAAACTGCCAACATCTGGGGTTTTTTTCTTTGAAAGAACCAGCTCTGCACAGCTGGGTGAGAGCAGGAGGTGGAACTGCTCCTCCCCGAGTTGGCCAGACCAGCGTGGGGAGAGTGAATAAGTTCAGGCCAACAAAGAGTATAAAACCTCAGCATTTAAAAAGGGTTTTTGGAGGGTTTTGAACTGGCTTCGACTCAAGTCCTGTGGAACATCAAATGTCTTCAGGTGAGTACAGTTGATATTAAATATTGCACCTTCCCTGTGTGGAATAGCGTAAAGGCACCTGGTCAGGGAGTGCTGACCGTGCCCCAGCTTCACACACACACACCTGAAAGAGGCAAAACACACAGAGAGAGAGCTTGTCAAAGGCATGGAAGAAGATTAGCTCAAATTCAGTTAAAACATGGTAATTCTGCTTGGATCAGCAGTGCCTCTCTAGGAGCCAACTTGGCATTACCCATACAGCAAAAAAAAAAACCAAAAAAAAAAAACCAAAACTTACATCAGCATTTCAGCCTCTATGTTGAGGGGCTGGAAGTTATTCTGGTGGTGTGATTGCCTTAGGGAGGTCTGACATGCCTTGTGGGAGGCCTCACCAATATTTGGAGGATCCTGTGCCATGGATTATGCCTGGTTTACAGTCTAAAACCTTGTTTTTTCATCCTCAGGCCAGACCCTTACAGTGACTCACAATCCTTCTTAGTGTGAACCTTTGGCTTCACTAAGATTATTTGCAGTAAGGAAGACATGCCAGGAAATACGTTTTTTCTAATGGATTTTTTTGTAGACTTATTATGAATTCAATTACCAAATTGAAATAAATATCTTAATGAAATTGTGAATAGTTTTCAAGTGTAGTTCATTATGTTAATTTGCTTCAAAATTAAAATGGTGCTAAAAGATTATTAATGCAATATTAGTGGAATATATGAAACTAGATTTTGCCAAAATGAGTAGAAAATAATAAATGCTGTAAAAGGGGTTTGTACTATAAAAGATATGATAATGCATGGGGTATTTATGGGCAATTGTTCTGGACACTTTCATAAATTCAGCTCCAAATTCTGATTTTATGAAGTTCTGCTAATCAGGTCATTTGCCATGAGTGGGTCAACCCCATCCCAGGTATCCTCACCATGGGGTCTTACTGGGATATGCAGTGCAATCATCATGTGAAACACGCATTTTTTTGAAGGGATTATGTCAGCATTTGAGGGCAGTGGATGTTTCCAGCACTTTCTAGAGAGTTATCAGGGGTTTAGGTGACCAATTCAAATATTACTGTAAGCTTTGATTCCCTTTCAAGTTAGGCTGGGTCACCAGCCACACCGGATGGATGACAATAGTTTCACCATCGGGGATTTTTACCTCCACAGCCTACTTACAACTTGGAAGTTGTGCCTAAATTAGATGTGAAGCATGGAACAGAGCAACATTTGTCACTGCTCTTTCATTTCCTGGCGGTGTGGCTTGAACTCTGCTACTACACGTGTTCCATGGATACCACGGAGTCCTCCTGTGCTTGGTTTGTCTGAGGGATACAGACAATATCACGTTCCTTGTACAAACTACTTTTAGTGGAGCTGCAGGTTGTTCTTTTTACTCTTTAAAAAGGGGTTTTTGAAAAGCATTAGTATTGTATGCTGATGGTAGATAATGAAGAAAATCCACAGTTTAGGGAAAACTTGCCATATGTCTCGCAATTCCAGCACACGATGGGGTCTCTCCTTAATGACTTCCTCGGTGCCCCCAATTGTATCTTGGTGTTAGAAGACATATGGAGCCTTTTCCCCTCAACTGTGAATTTCCTTCCTGCCACTGCTTTTTCTTACAACCTTAATCTGCTTTTAATGCGCTGCAGTTGTCTTTTCCTGCCAATAATCTTTTATCCCTTGTTAGGCGACTTCATTACAAATGACAGAACTAGAACTTTTACACTTGGAGTGGGATGAACGCTTAAACTCAACTTTATTTCTCAATAACTGAGCAACAAGAGGGCTTTGAGTTAAACTTGGTATCCTGTGTTGGGCTTCACGCTGTAAGACCTGCGCGTATCTGGTTGCTGATGGCATAAATGTTTGGTGGCATTTGCTGTTCTGTAACCTCTGTGTGTGCGTATAAAAGGCTCTAATGCGGTGCTAGCTGACGTTTCTGAACATTTTGTGAAACCCTAGGTATAGAAATACACTTACTTTGCAGTCTGATATGTTTTGATAAGTTTTAATAATTTTAACAGTTTCACAGGGTGCAGTTTGGCTCTGGCTGTATGAGAAATTTAAAGGATATCTGTATCTTCTAAATCTTTTATACTTTACAGAGGTGTTCTACAGATTTCTTTCTGAATGCAAGTGCAGCAAACTATGCAGAAAATGCAGAAATATCAGAAAATAATTTTCACAGATTTTTTTTTTTTTTAATTAAGAAGAACATGGTTCACATTCCACTCTAATAAATTTATGAAGAGCTAGTCTTACTGATCTTGTGCTTTTTTAAAAAATATTTTAGACAGAAATATTTATAACTGGAAATGTCCTTGCTTGATTCAAAGCCTGAAGAGATCAACAGGGCTTTCTATGGGGCTTTGAATGTAGATGTAAAACGTCACGTAGGAAAGAAAAGATGGGAGATGATCTGCATTCTGATGTTGAGAAATCTTGTGGTACATGAGGCCAAGAGAGGCACTGCAGCCATTTGCTTTCCAGGGCTTGGGATTTGGAGCCGAAACCAGCGTCCTTCCTCCCAGATGGGGAGAGGCCTGACCCTGGGCTCCTCTTCGAGGCAGCTGCTTTGTTAAGCCAAGGTGACCTGAGAACAACATGCAACAGAAGCAGAACTGGCTTAGGCTGCTTTTCCACTAGCTAGACCAACACTGGAAATAAAATTATGGCACTGATTCACAGCCCAGTTGACAGTCTGTTCCTGAGACAAAGCATATTTTGACGTTGCACGGTGCTGATGCTAGAGCTACAATTTTGCTCTTAAAATTCACAGAAACACATATTGATTAAACATGAGAAAATACCTGTTAGTTGTTCAAGGTTTTTCCTGCTTTGCAGGGAGTGTATTCCCAGAGAGAGTGTAATAAGATTTATTTTTTTAACCTAAGTTTGAATATTAAGGTTGCAGTTGAAAGTTATTATAAGCAAATCTGAGATTCGCTGTTGATGGAGCTGGTAGAAAAATTTTATGATCATCTAATTTTTATCATTTATCGGTGATGGATGAAGGTTTGTTGTGAGCCTGTGGTGGTAGAATACACTGAGGGACACTTCATTTGCAGTAAAGGATTTTCAGTAACTGTAGGTTTGCTTTCAGACTTGGAAACAGGCTAATTTTTCAGTCAGTGAATCTCTTGCAGGAGAGAATCCCCCCTTTGGCTTTTTGCATAGAATTGTCTGATTTCCAGCCACACCACAGAAGAATTCTGGTCTCCTGAATTGTGTGAGATTTCAACATGCAGCAGATGAGAGAGGGCTGGTTGTTATCCAACTGTGGAGTTTGGAAGGCTTCCTAGTGGTCTGCTGATTGCAACATTTTTAGATCAAAGCTGGGGAGGGATTGGCAGGGGGAGGTGATGGTCCATGAAAGTGGTAAGCAGAACTGTCTCATAACCTTCCCCCCTATTGCCAATAGACTATTTGGATGAAAACAAAGAACTGAACAAATTCTACAGATGCTTGATAAAACCTTGCTAAAAATGTATCATTTATGAGAACTCACAAATGAAAGCTTGAATTTATCATGTTCTTCACGCAGGGAAATATTTCTTTTTGCGTGTGTGTGTTAATAAAGTCTCTGTGGGTTGGTTGGTGTTTTGTTTTTTTCCTTTCCTCCTGCCTTTTTACGTTTCTTTCTTTAGAGTGACATTTTTAAATGGGGGTGATCAGTTGCTTGTTGTTCACTGAAGTAATGTTTACTGAGGAAAATATATTTTCCTCCCCTCACAGTTTCTGGCCGGACATCACAATTACCAGATGCCAAGCTGTAGAACACAGTTTTCCAGAAAATGGCATCTGGCTTCCTGGCAGAGTCCACAGGCACTTGTGCTGATGGTTTTGGAGATGCAGCTGGGTCTGGGTGGCTGCTGAGGGAGTATACGGTCCACCCTGTCATTCTAGATGCTATTTACCTTTGGCTCACCTTTGATTCAGAATCATTTAAGCATTTGTGCCTTTCTCTATTGCTATCAAACATCAGTCTTTCGAAAGGCTTTGTGTGGATCTGTTCACAGTCAGGAGGAAGAAAGCCATTCCACACCAGGGCTGATTTTCTGCATGTCCATGTAGACTATAAACCTTCTTGTGCACCAGCAGGAGCTTTATTTGTGTAGTGCCTACAGGGGAATTGAGCCCTTCATTTAAAGGGAACGAGAAGAGAGGGAATCCAATAATCTTTCTGTGAATGCAAACATGTAATCACACCTGATTATGTTGCACAGCTAAAGATGCAAAAGGCTGCAGTGTTGTGTAAAAACACTGCTGGTGCCACCGTGTGCCATGGAGGCACAGCCCTCCTCCATCTGGGAGCACCTGCACCCCTTGGATCTGACAGGCACCACACCAGGGCTGCATGAGGGCTTGGCCCAGGGCTTTACTGCTTCCTGGGATGCCAAGTACCCTCCAGAATGATCCAAACCACAGGCAGCTCACTCGTGGTCAATCAAATGAGTTCTCTGGCGCCAGCTGCCAACCTGTGCTGTGTTAGGGCAATGATCATCTCGCTCGCCGTATTTTGTTCCCTGTTTGTCTGCATCTCATCGCACATCTTGGAGGCCCTTTACAGTAGCACTGGTAGGCACCACTGGTGCTGTAAATAGTATTTGTACAGAGCAGACTCAGGTTCTGGAGCCTCTTTGTACTGGTAAAGGCATCTCCTTTTGGCTGGATCGCTGGGAATTGTACCGCTGCCCTGGTGCTGCTGGAGGAGCTCAGCTGCACACGGCTGACAGCATTTCACTCTCCTTTTCTT
This sequence comes from Dasyornis broadbenti, assembly GCA_013397935.1. Lineage (NCBI taxonomy): Eukaryota > Metazoa > Chordata > Aves > Passeriformes > Dasyornithidae > Dasyornis > Dasyornis broadbenti. The sequence goes on from VZRN01011461.1 coordinate 1,976,220, forward strand.
TTGCAGACTTGGGACTACTGAATTTCTACTCGCGAGCCATCCCTCCTCTCATTCGGTCTGCATGACTGGTGCCAAGAGGCACCCCCCATGGTGGTGTTGATGTATGAAATCGGCAAACAATCCCTGTTCTGATTTTAATGAGAGCAGCTCAGATGCAGAATCACTGCTATTATGTCTAATTGCTCGTCCACACCGTGGTATTTCAGATGGAGTGGTGGCAAGGATTCAATGTACAAATCTATTTATTTATAACTGAGTGACCTTCTGTTCAATGATATTATGGACTGTAGCTGGGGAGAAGGATTCAGCCCAGCTGCAAATGTCTGGCTCAGTGTTGACCAGAACATGGCTTTTGTTCCCCTGCTAGGAGTGACAAAGCCTTTGACAGCATCCTGGGGGAGCTGGTGCATGCCCGAATTCAATTTGCTTGATGTCCTTTGACCAAGCTGCAATTCACTGACTTGGTATAATTTTTGATAGGCAATGGCTGGGGATAAAATCCCATATGGCCTTTTACAGCATTCTTTTTGGTACCTGGGAAAGTAGAAGACTATATCAGTAAAAGAATCTGAAATGTCCTGAAGAACATGAAAAATATTAGAAACGCCACACAGTGGGAAACCTTGCAGTGAACTTAACAATACTACATTCAATTTTATTTCTCTTTGCCTTCCATACACACATGATCTTATTAAGTTTCTAAACATAAACATATTCCTTTTAAAATACATCTTCAAAGTATACTTGAATCCTAGCCCTATAGGGACTTGACATATCAAAAGAAATTTGCTGACATAAACTGGTATGTAGAGCTTGATCTATTCTAATATATGATTTTAATGTTTCTCATTTTCTTGCCTTGCCAACTCACATCTATCACACACTGTCACATTTAAGTTTCCTAAATTACTGCTTTTAACTTTTTGTCACTTATTCAGCGAAGAGATATATTCTAAAGCTCAGCTCAGCTCTTTTTTTTTTTTTTCTTTCTTGTGATTGTATCTTAATATTAATAGTTTGAGGGAAAAATGGAAATTTTTGCTCAGTTAAGGAGACAGCACTTTTTGATAGATTTGGGATTCAATATTGTCCTGGTTTCAAATTCAAGACCTGATTTAATTTCCAAGCAAAGCACAGAATTCAGTGAGGCAAATGGAATAATGGCATGTGCGAAAGGGGAGGATGTTCTGAGCATTGTAATTACGAGCAAGACAAAATATATCTCCACTACATCTGTTTATCAGTGATGGATAGATAGATTCATTTCCTATTGTTTGTAGAACATGTGTTGATGACGAAGTGCTCTGGTAAATTCTGTTGTTTGCAGGATAAGAGGAAATAATAATTGCACTCCTTAATCAAACTGCTTTGACCTCCAGCTGACAATTTCAAAGTTGCTTCTTTCTATGCTTATAGCTGATTTTAGGCACCCCAGCCTTTTAGCCAACAAGTGTATTTTAAGAGCTACACACCTTTCAGGATTCAGGAAATACAAAAATTGTGCTCCTCTGTGCCACAGTGAGAGCTGCTAATATAAACATTTTCCTCAGAAAACTGCAAATGATGATCAGCCCAACCCTTAGCTGTCTTTTGGATAAACTGGGAGAGTTTAGTTTTTTAATCCTCTGATCATCATACATTGTTTCCAGACCTGATTGCATTCTAATTGCACTTTTCAGCTTATCATCAGCTTAAGCAATGAGTCAGCCCAAAAAAGTGCTTATCTTCATTTTGGATGAAAGCTCGGTAGAAATAGGTTAGGTTTTTGTAAGATACAAAGAAAAACCAAAATTAAGTAGATGGGTGGGAAGATGAAGAACAAAGTAATTCAAGTTTGCCATTTGTCTGACTGGAAGAAGATTGAATTTATTTCCAGGCTCTGTGTCTGGATTATTTAAAGGTGTATTTTAAAGAGGCAAAGGAGGCATTTATATGAATATTGATTCGAAGCCTTTTGGTGTTCTTGGAGCAACATGTGATTTTTCAGCAATGCTCACTGTGCTCACAGGGATTATACCTTTTTTTATTGTTAACTTCATATGTATCCCTGCCTGTATTAGTGTGTAAGGAATTATAATAGCAATATTTGCAATGCACATGTGAGAGGTTGCCTGTTTCGCTTTATAACAGATATATAGATGCCAGAGGTCCATCATTTGTAATCAGTTTTACACTGTCAAATAGAAAAGGTATCTGTGACAGACAGGAAATATATCAGAAAAACTGATGTTTGAGCTTCTGAAAAATCCTTTGTCATAAAAAGTGAGAAAATATATTGTTAAAAATGTGGAAGATGTCTTGATTTCCTTTTTAATTTTTTTTTTTTTTTTGCAGCCAAACAACTGTTCTTTTACCTGTATTTAGATGGAACAGCACTTAAGATTCAGCATACTTAGTTCTGTTGGATATTCTCTGCTGCAGTTTTGTTTTTCAAGGGTATCATTCGATCACCCAGACTCTGAAGTGTTTGTACTTCTCTTCTTTAAGGGGAACAACACATCTATATTACACGGAAGTCACAGTTCAGTGATTTATTTTCCTCTGCAGAAATGTGTACGCAGCACCAGATTAGTTTGCAGTAGGATAGTCTCATCTTCCTCTGGTCACACAGGGCAAATGCATATGCATCTGCTGGGAGAGGAATAGAAATTGTAATATAACTAATCTACATTTAAACCACCTGTCCAGCCAGTCAGCAGGACAGGGCAGGGAGCTGGGGCCTGCTTTGCCTTTTCTTCCGCTGAAGCTCTGGGGATGAATATTCCCATAGTGCCCCTCAAGTGCACTATGCCAGGAGGGTCAGCAGCCTGTCTGTGCCATTGGCCAAAGAGAATCCAGGATTTAGCATTTAATTAATTTAGCTTGGTAACTGCTCTCAGGATGTGAAGGTGACGCTGTTTGCTCATCACTGGTATAGGAAGGTAGAGATGAAAAGTGTATGAGATGCTCCATGGGTCCTGTGTCCTGTCCTATCCTATCACACAATGTGAGTTTTGGCAAGCCTCGATGTATATCAGCTCTTTTTTGAAATCAGCTGGGATTTTCAGTTCTGTGGGAGTCACTGTGTTTTGGGGATTTTTGCTTTTTAATAGCCCATAGAACTCCAGCCATTGAAAGATTAGGCAGTAAATTAGGCTGTATAAGTACACTGAGCATTGTCTGAAATGTTTATGTCCTAAACTTTATGAACCTTGCATTGGAAAATGCTCTTGATTCAGGCTGGATTATGTTGTTTGTTCTGAAGGTGAAGTCAGTTAAAATCCTGTCTGCCATTCTCCCTGATTTCTCTTTGAAGCTGATTACTGCAACTCCATTCACTTCAGCAGATTTTCTTCTGATATCCTCCACAAGGAAGTGGATTTCTGAATTTGCTTCTGGTCTTTGAAGGAAATTTTAAGGTATCCTCTGAGAATGTCATGATATCAACTCCAATGAAAAACTTCAACTATGAGACTCAAACCTGTAAGATATTTAAAAATTTTGAGGAACAAGAATTCTCAAAATTCTAAATCAAAGAATCACACTTGAAGCAAGATTATTGGTCTGTGACATTTTTTGAGGATCATTTATTTAGGTTAAATGAGCTAAAAGTGTGGTGAAACCAACACCAGCCGAGAGGTAGCAATCACCAAAGGTGCTGGACAATTCACACTGACAGTGCAGGCGGAATGTTATGGTGGCTGCCAGTGGCACTCCCTGTTCAGTGCTGGATCAGGAAACAGGGTTTTCAAAATGCAGTCCTGCATGTGAACAGCAATCTCCGAATTGTTATAACTTTGAAATCAAAGGCTCTCAGGCAAAGGTATGGGAAAAGGAATAACAGTTCTTTACTAGTAGCTGTACTAGTACTGGCAGGGCGGCTGGGGGGTGAAATGGGCTGCAGCGGGAAGCCTCGGTGCAGCAAGCTGGACAGCAGGGCAGGTTCACTCAGGCTGGTGAGCAAAAAGTAGCAGAAGCTCCGCAGCGGTGGCAGAAGCTGCAGTGTACCCCGGCAGGTGGGTGTGAGGGTCAGCGACAGCCGGGCTCTCCCTGCGGCAGCTGCTGTATGCAGCCAGGGAAGAGGCGCATGTCCGGAGCAGGGGAGAACAGGGTTGGGATCCTGTGCTTCTTTCCCCAATGAAAACTCACCCAGCAAGGAAGGAAAAAACGAGGCAGTGTCAAGCTGGGCTCCCGCGGCAGCAGTGAAAAAAAGCAAACCCTCTTCTCCGATGTCCCGGGAACAAGTGAAGCTACCAACAGCCTTTTTCTCCCCTCGCCACACCTGGCCACGTCTTTTGTCTCTTAAGTACTCAGTCATTAAGGCTCATTAGGGTTTCCCTAGCAACAGGATGGAAAAATTCCCAACCTCCAACACAGAGTTGGTATCACTCATTTTTTCCTCTGTTCTCTTGATACGGTACTTTCATCACCTGATATCGATATTGATTTGGTCTTGTTCTCTTCCTGGTAACTTTTCTTCCGCTTTCCTTATGGCATTTACTTTCATGGAATTATCCACAATGAATTTTTCTTAGTTTTGTGGGACCGCAAATACCTGCGGAGCTTTCTGTGCTTTGTACTAACAAGCAGAAAACAACCGGACTCAGTAAGAGAGCTGTCTTGTAAGAAAGCAGGAAGGCTTTGGATTTAATCTCCTTGACCCTTTATCTAAGCCTACTTGAGCTAATAAGTTTCTTTGTGGAGTTTCATTGAGCAAATAACCATGTTTGTGTCAACCATGAATCAAGTTCTCTTTTTGTCACACGAACTTTACCATGCCTTCTATGATTAAAACCTCCTACTTCTTACCAGATATTTCTTCATCTTTATTAACAGCATAATGTGATGTAATATGGGTAAAGTTCAGTCCAGAGTTCCTTGATGTATTTTATGAAACATGCCACAAAGTAATTAATTTTAACTTTTCCTTCTAAGAGCTAATTTAATTTTGCCTTAATTAAGATGATGCATTTAATTAATATAAAATTATCATAGAAAAGTGCAAATTAATTTGTAATCCATCACTTGAAAGTTTGTCTCAATTAGTAATGCATTTACAGTTTCATACAGATTGGATGGCAGTGGACCTCTTAGTAGGAAACCTCTTTGAGAGAAGGATTGGAGTGAAATTTTTAGCAAAAAAAAGATGTTGAAAAATAACAGAACTTTCACCAGTTCATATAGAAAGCCTTTTTCATTTGTTCTGCCTTTTTTGTTTTTAATTTTTCTTTCTGAACACAGAACTATATATAACAAAAGCTTCAAATTTAGTGCTTTTAATGTAATGATTGTCTGGTAATGCTGCAAACAAAATGTTTCCATTTTATTTAAGTGCGGTGATGTTTGTTTTCCATTGCTGTGGCCAACATGCTTTATAGAAGACTGAGAGTTTTCTAATTTGAGTTGTTCTACCAGGATTTGGGGGGCAAAAGGAATCGGGCACTGTGTTGCAGCCCCTATGTTCTAAATCAGAAGATTTTTCTTGAGCTCAATGGACATCATGGCTCCTAAAGGAACAAAGAGGCTGATATTGAGGTAAATGGATACAACTGCTTTATTTTCTGATTTGTAAAGATATTATTTATATACGAGAATGTTAATTGACACTTCAAAAGGAACGGCTTCTAATTGCTGCCACAGAGTTGGGTAGAGGTATTTGTTTATCTTTAACCCTAAAATGAGATCTATTTTCCACTAATAATGAAGTCTTATTCTCTATCAGCTTAGGCAAAAATGTTCCTTAGCTAAATTTTGGCAGTGTTAGTCCTTAAGTGTTTAAGACTGTGGAGAGCACAACCCACACAGCTTGCCTGACCTAGTTACCTGAGTCTCAGATGTTTTTTCTAAGGTGCTTTCAACAATGTCTCTCCCCTTTGATTCATTACTTTCATGACATCTTTTGGAAGGTAATTACAGATCTGTCAATGAAGTTATAAAACCATCATGAAAATTCTCCTGTGCGAGTCAGAATAAACACCACGACCTCCTTTTGCATTTGGGTTTCTGAACCAGTTCTCTGATCAGTTTTATGGTCAAACGCATCTGTGCCGATGGCCAGGTAATGGTTCGAGTGAACTCTAGTTCAAACCATCATTTCAAGTCTCCGTAATTGAGATACACACACATCTGTCAAAATTCCTTGCAGGTGTGGGGGGTTTTTTCCCCCTTCCATTTTTACCAGCTATACACTACTTTATGTATTTAAAGCTACTGCCTTTGAAAAACATGCCAGTCACCTCTGTAGATTGAGGAACAGATCTAATTAAGGTGATGTGTGTTCCCTGCTGATTCCCTCCTGCCAAAAGGTGAGTAAGAAAACAGAAATGAACTCTGAGACATCAGCTGAACAGATTTCTCTTGAGTTTCTTTTCTATCAATGATATTCTTTTAGTTTTACCTAGCAGGCCTTAAAAAGACCTCTGGTATTTTGGCTGAGAAAGTATGAGATCATTGTGTTGCATCATTTGTTCGTGTGGTATCTGAGCAAATGAGGACAAGCGATTTTTTTAACTTTATAATTTGTTTCCAGGGGTGACAGATTTTGTTTTAAATATTTGGCTTGAAAGATAAGTATCTTGGTGGCAACGTGCTTTTGATACACAGTGTGATACTTTCACTTTTTAATTAAATTAATCTGAGTTGTGATTGAGTTGTGAAACTATTATTCAGATGGAAATTAAACAGATGAAGTAAAATGAAGCTAAAATACTGTGCAAGATAAATACAGTGCAGTGTGCTTTCCTCCCACTTGTATACCTGGAGCTTCAGGTGACCTCTGCTGACTGCAGGGGTGGCGTTTGGGGTGGTGGAAGCCCAGACGTGGCAGTGCTGCTCAGGCCTTTGGATCTGAGCTGCTCCTGCTGCCTGGGGGACACAGCACAGCCTGCAGGGTACCATCTCCAGAGTTTAAAGAATTCTCTCCTTTTATTACAATGCCTGAATTCTTTCTTCTTCCTCTTATCAGTAGAGTTGGAGTCCAGATACTGAGTGCAATTTTTCTTTAGTGAACGATAGTTCCCCAATATCAGCATTGCTTGAGGCTAAATGATTCATTTTAGTAAAGGGTAATGCCAGTAACTATAGGAGATTAAATAATTTAGCTAATTCCTCAGAACTTTGCTCTTTTTGAAAAGAGATCTTTTTACTTTACACAGTAGAAAAGCATGGTTCGTTTACCACCCTCTACTTGTGAAATGTTTTAAAACTGTAAACAGTTCCTCTCAGTGTCAGTTTAACGAAGCAGATGACAAGAAAAGGGTTTCAAGTTTGGGATCACTTCCATGCAAATGGAGTGATGTTACACTTGGATGGTTGTTTGGAACACAGGAGCAGTTAAAGGTTCATTGCATCTCAGTTGTGCAGCACTATGAAGAGCAAAAAGATGACTAGACTCTTTAAATCTGTGTACAATAAACAAAACCATCGTTTTCCAGCCTCAGTGTTTAAATGTTTCTCCAGGAAAACTTTTGCACCTGATTACAAAACCATAACTTTGAAACTTGAGAAGCTTTGGCACTATTTGCATCGCTGTCAATACAGCAGCCAGAAAAAAAAAAAAAAAAAAAACAGTAAAGAAAAAAAACACCCACTAGACTCNNNAAAAAAAAATGTGTACTAGAAGAACACATCTCAGGCTGTAACAGGAGACATTAAAAATGTTTTTGACTTAGAATCTGACACTTAAAATATAAAGAATTAAAAAATCTCAGAGTTTTAAACTACTGTAGAAAATAGGGAGAGAAAATTGTCCCCATTTTTTCTCTAATGAAGAATTCAGGCATGGAACTGAAAAAAACCCCGTGGTTTTCTGTCACTTTTTGAGATGTCCTGAGGACAGATCAGGCTGTGCTTGTAAGTGCTTCTGTAAAGGATGCTTAGCTGCCCACGTTGTAAAGAAGCTCTGCAGTCTGGAGATCTCAGTGGTCCTGCAGTCACACCTGCCTTAGATTGAGCCTTTCCAGGTGCATCCCAGCCTGCTTGCTGTGAGCCAGTTGAAGTTTTGGAGATTGGTACTACATAATGAATGGATTTATTTATATCGCCTCAAGATATCAAACTATTGTTATTTTATTTTTAAGCAAGAAGACAACTAAAGAAAGAACACTTTGTCAGCAAAAGCCTGGTAATAAGTATTAACTTTAATAAGAAAAAGAAAAATCACAACCCTTTGTTTTGTAATATCATTCTTCTTGGAAAAATGCCTCGGGCCACTGCAGGACAGACCTTAGATCAGTGCATGGAAGTTACCTCCTGTTAGCTGCATGTTGAAGTTTTATAGCTATTCCTTTACAGATTCCATTTCTGCTTCTGTTAACCAGACACTTAAAAACTGTTTAGCGTCTTCAGCTTAATCAGGAATTACATATTTTTATTCTTTGAAATGGGCTACAGTCTACCAGAAAGCAAAGCTGCCGCCTCAGCACCAGCTCTAGATGATTCTGTAGTAAGAATTAGGAATTTAAACGTCTGGGTTGCAGTGTAATGTCCAGGTCAAAGGGAAGTTGTGTTCTCTTGAAGAGCATCACTTTTAGACCATGGCATTTAAAGAGAGATTTTTGTTATGCAAACATCTCCAGTAATATACGAAGAACAATATAGAAATATTTCAGGCTCTGTACAGAGAGCTATGGCATTTTTACATTTGATGTGACCACAAAATATTTGTTCTCACTGAAGTCCTTTCTCTCTCCCTGCAGAAAGTAAGGGCAGAACTTGAGCTGGATGGGATAAGGCCGCTCCTTCTTCCTCTCCAGCTATGCTGATATCTTAATGTGACAGAAAATGGAAACCAATTGTTCTCCTGATTTCTGCATCTTACAGAGACTCTGGTTCAAGACTACAGTTTTCAAGTTGCTACAAACTGCATACGGCATGAACAATGATGCTATCACATCATCAATTTTCACTTTCCAAACCTTGTGAAAGTTATCAGCATGTTAAAGATGGGGAATCTTGGGCGCTTTTAGGAAATAGAGAACCCCAGATAAACTGATGCCCATGACTTACTTTTGTGTGGCCACCCATGTATGTCAAGAGTGTGTCTTTATGTCAGGAGTGAGGTAGAGCTAAACCTGAGGGAAATGGAGCACCTCCCAGCATGAACTTTGTAGCAGGCTGCAGATGAGCAGCTGTGAGTGTGATCCTGGCAGCTCCTCCCGTGGCCATTGCACTGCGGTACAGCAGGGCACAAAACCAGACAGGGACTGCTGGGGACAGACAGGGCAGGAGAGCTGAAAGGTGCATTGCATCATTGTGGAGGAAAGGAAAGGAGAGGAAATGTACTTTTCTGCCTCTGTAGTCTGGAAACGGAAAGAGTTTGTCAGGAAAAAAAAAAAAAAAAAGAAATTGCATCTTCATTTTCAAACCAGAAATATGGCCCAGATACTACCAGAAGGTGCAGGCGGCATCCTGGGCATGCAGAAACAGTGACAGCTCTCATTGCAGTGCAGTGGCTGAACCCCCATGGCTTTGCTGGTTTTGTCTTGTGTTGTGCACGGTGCAACTTCCCAGTGACTTCTGCGGGAGAACCCGATCATGAGAAAATGATAAGAGGGTGTGTTTAGAAATGCTAGCGGTGGGGTTTTTAAATTGTTTTTAAGTTTTTATGGGCTTCTAAAAACAGTGCAGTATAGGACAGGCTGCCCACAGCTATCTTGGCAGTACTGGAGTGATCTTAACTCTTCTTTTATCTTTACCAAATTGTAGCATCAACTGCAGACAGCAGAAAATATTTCCACTTGGTGGTGGAAACACATGACAGCAGAGACACCTCCTTGTGTAACTTAATGAAGAACTAAATTTAGGAAAGCTGACAATATACCAAGTCTTGAAACCTTTTTTCTCTTCTTAGCCACTATGATGCAGCAGGTAACCATTTGGTTTGAGTAATAAATGAGAATATTATAATCTTATGCAATCACTCAGTTTTAATCAACTGAGTGGGGAATCTTGGCTTTCCCATCAAAGGGCAGTGGATAAAAAGTGGCACCTTTACAGATTGTTATGAAGGGACCACTCACCTCCTCTCTTTCGAACTAGAACTGCTACTGAGGGAGTTATGTACTTCGTGAAAATGCCTTGATTAAAACAGACTGAAATCGTAAAATAATCAGGTATTGGGGGGGGGGGATGCAGAAATGGTTTATATTCATTGGTTTCCATAGCAAGTGCATAAAGTGAAAAAAAAACAGTAGGAAAAACGCTGAATTTCCTGATGGATCATTGAAAATGACAAAATAAATCTGTTCTTACAGGCACTGGATGGAAACTTTGTCTTTTTGGGATGTCCAAACAATCCATGCAATTATAAAAACACTCCGTTATTGCAATCTGTGCACTTATTCCAGTAAGGAATTAGTCTTTTCTTTCTTACCAGGAGATCAAATATTTAACTGATGAAGGAAGAGAGATCTTTAAAATGAAAATTTTGTCTTCTCATAAGCATAAACTGTATTGCAGAACTGCTGCCTGTGGCTATTTTGTTCCAACACAAATCTGAACACTTGCATCACATCTTTGCTATTAGAATTGGGCAGTCAGGCCTCTACAAACTTTGGGGTCTGCAGCTCAATCAGTGTTGGGACAAAACATTCATTTAGAGAAGAGACAACATTTTGGACTGTGTAGGCCAGAACATGTGCATTTCACCATTCCTTGTGGTGGGGGAAGAGATGTAGACAGCCTAAATCCTGCAAATGCAGTGGGCTAAGCCCAGCTCTGGCCACTTCCTCTGCTAAATAATGAGTTACAAATGCCAAGCTCAGTACCGAATGTTCCTGTGTAGCTGCAGCTTCTCAGGGATGTGGTGGGTTGACTTGAGCTCTCTGCCAGCTGCCCACGCAGCCGTGCACTCTGTTCCCCTCCTCAGAAGGATGGGGGAGAGAAGATGGAAAAGCTGCTGGGCCTGGGCAGGTTCTGTTCTTTTTGGAACACATTGTACCTGAGGTGTGCCCAGCCTGGCTGAGGCTCAGGGGTGACCAGGATGGGCTGTGCCTGGCACAGGGCAGCCCCTGGCTCCCCTCACAGAGCCCCCAGCCCCACTGCTGACACTGACTGTTTCTGTGTCTTGTGCAGAAGTTGTCAACAAGCTGTGCAGGCATGTTCTTGAGTGCCAGGGGAGCCACCAACCTCAACAGCAGAGCCTACTCTTTGAAAAGAGATTCTGAACCCAAATCTGTCTGACTCTGGCTTTTCTTTGTGCTGAATAACACCGTTAGTGCCTTTTATGTGCTTTATTGCTGCAAAGATGCTAATTACGGCTTGCCCGTTTGAATTGCTCCAGCACCTTGAGACAGATGACAGAAATAACTGATGCAGGCATTAATTGGGCGGGTTAACACAGAAATGGAAAGATGCTGCCTCGTAAGGCAGGGACAAGAGCAGCCTGCAGAGACCTGCCCCAGCCCAGCAGCACGAGGGCCGCAGGGTTTGAGGTGCCACATCCTGCACGTTGTTTATGGGCTCTGATCCATCCCCTGCAAGGCCTGGATGCAGAAGCATTTCACCTAATAGGCAGAGATGGATGGCAGGCCTTTGGGGCTGGGGTGGGAGACCGCTGTTATACAGTTTACCATCTGATGTACCCTCCTCGCTGGTGATAATTGCTGAGTGTTTCTACACCTCAGAGTGTAGTCATTCTGCTGCTACAACAGGGTGTCATTTCACTGTAAGTGCCAGGGTGAATCATGGTAAGTACAGCATATCCAGCAGAACAAGTAATTTGCTGACTTAGTGCTATCTGTATCTCATGATATGCAGGTAAGTAAGGCAATTTTTCCTAAAAGAAGGAGTAAAAAGCTAAAATTGCTTTTCCTTTATTCCCCTTCTCTCTGTCTTTCCTCCCCCTGCTCCCCACGATGATTAGACAAAAGCCAACTAAAGGCAAGAAAAAGAATCATTTCGGGTAGACTTAGTACTGCCTGAGTCATCAATCCTTCGCAAAGACCTAGGGCCCACTTCCTTTTCATTTTATTCCTTTGGCTTTTAGATTTATAATGTTGTTAGGAAAAAGAGATTCAGCCTCTTGGTCTATAAGAACCTGTTTAAACATAAAGAGGCATTTACTTACAAATAGCACCGTATTGCCTATGCATTTATCTTGACAGTCCAGTTTAATTTATAAAGCATAATGTGCTTGTAACTCAGCCTGAGAAATGTAGTTTAGCAAGCACTATTGACTTACTAAATCTCCCTTCTCCCTCTTATTGTAAATCTGATAAACCTAAAGAAGCATTCTGGGTACCAGAGAATCTAAATAGTAAAGTGGGGTTCTTCAAGATGATCTTGATAATACTTCACTTAAAACTGCAAGTTGAAGCAATAGTTTATCCTATTGTGAAGTGGTTTAATCTTTCCTTGATCATTCCTCAAAGATGTGGATGTGCAGTACAGTAAAATTGCCAGATTTGTGCTGAATTGCAGCTCTAGAAGCCATTATTCTGAAAAGGTTATCTAAATTGAATGGCTTTAAGATGACTTGTAAAGTCATTAGAGGACTCCTAGCCCTTTATGTGTTTGACCGCACAACCTGCTGTGATTCATTTGGGCTCCCGAGATGCGGCTTTAAATCTGCTGTTTGCTCACTGATTTGCAAAGGGAAGTGTGTGTTCTCCCATTCCTGACAAAGGCAGTGCAACATTTTATTTTAACTCGCTGCTTAGACCCAGATCAGTTATGTAAATCCCATAACAATGATCTATTTGCCATATAAATAGTGCCAGGAAGATAGAAGGTTGAATCACAGGTTAGAAGCTTAAACACAGACTGCACACTTCCAGGGCCTGAATCCTCTCACCCTAATGCTTTAACTGCTTGTCAATTCTCAGAGAAAATCTAAGTTCCAAGTTTCAAAGAAATCTGGCTCCATAAAAAACATGTATTTTTTACATGTGTTATATTACTTGTGACAGCTTAACACCTGTTTTAGCAATAGAGTTACATTTTGTTACTTTTTTTTTTTCATGTTTTTAAAACATATTTAGAAGTAGTTTAACATTGCTGCCTTCTCTTATTCTGCTTTGTGATGTGGCAATAGCTAATGACAGCTTTTTAATGAGTGATTCTGGCAAATACTTTACTCAGCTTTTCTCACCAGGTCTTATAAGTTACACTTTGACAACTTTTCAAAATTTTCAAATATATTTTCATTTGGGGTTTCTTTTTAACGTTTTGCTTATTGGCTAGCCAGTATGAGATAAAGTACCTTTCCTGTGGTCAAATTTCCAGCTGCATTGTCTCATATAAATACGTTCTCACTCTCTGAGTGTGCAAGAGGATAGGGAGGCACCATTCGTATCTGCCTCTGCCTTCTCAGCGTCATAATATTCCCTCATGTGACTGTCTCTTCTATTAAGATTTCCTCATAATAACTTTCTTCAACCTGACTTTTGTATTCAGTTCTTTCAGGCAGTTTTTCATTACCAACCTTGATTTAGCAAGACGTCGCAGAGAGATTATTCCAGCACAAATGGGAGAGGATGCTCTCTGTTCATGGACAGATGGCTCAGCAGTCCCCGGCACTAAATAACTCCGAGTCCCAAGCCTCTCCTTTTCCAACTGTGCACCTTCCTCTAGAACAAAGGACAAATTTGTTTATTATCTGTATTTATGATGGCAATACCTTTTTCACGTTCAGGTAAAGCTCTTTTCATCACTGTGATCATGGAGAGAAATGGTCTCGCAGTTGTGCGCAGTTTTTGTTCGAATTGTGGACCCTACAACTTTAAAGGGAAAAAGCAATTAAAGTGCCATGATTTTCTGGTGTTGTTCTTGGTTTAAATTCTAATTGATGTAAATTCTGAAGGAGTTGAAAGATCTTAGATGTGCTATTCAGATTTAGACAAATGGCACTGAGGATGAGCCTGGACCTTGTGCACTGGGCCACAAAACCAAGCCAAGTTCTGATCTCTGCTATTGATTTCAAGCACAGAGCAGCTGGCTAATTTATAAATATTTTTCTTTCAGGAGACCCTGCAAGTCCACAGCTTTCTTCCTGAATCAAGTAAACAGTAGTCTAATTCTCACATAAATCCTGTACTGTAAATAAGTGGGGGAAAAAAAAAATCACAAGATATTCAATTTTATTGATTGCCCCATTACTTTTTAGGGAATTGCAGACTGAATTTTTGTGTTCACAATAATGTAAGGAACGCTTTGCAGTATAGAAAGGATAGTTACAGATAGTAAGAATGCCGTGTACAAAGCAGGACTTCTGTGAAGAGTGAGAAACCCCAAGGTGTCTAAAACCTTGAACAAAAGTCTGTTTGTCATCTCAGTAAGGAAAAGAATAGCTCTTATTTTCATTCTTGAAGCCAGTCGGGCAGAAAAAGAAAGGTAATGAGGAAGTGATTATTCAATTAAAAGTTGTCTTAGAGGAAAAAAAATATCAGCACTTTGGAAGGGCTTGTAATTTCTGAATTCCAGATTCAATAAAATCTCAGACAACTTCATTATCAGTAAAGTAAGGTTTAATGATTGCAAACAGAAAAACAATTTAAACGCTGCACAGCATAGAATGGAACTGTGATCCAGCATAGCCTGAAGCGTTCGCTGAGCTGGACACTTGCAGGGGGTTAAATTGTGACTTGGATCACATCCCAGCCTGCAAGAATGGTTTGCATCTACATGTCCTCTCCTCTCCAGCTATCAGGAAAAGAGGAGCTTGAGAAGATGTGGGTATGAAGAGTTTGATGTTAGGCCAGTTGCAGGTTGGCGTCACCCTCTCCCAGCCCCTCAAAGAAACCTTTCCAGCAGAGCAGTTCCCTTCCCAGCAGAGCAGTGTTCTTTCCAGCGCACCCAGTTCCCTCCTATTTCCCCATCAGTCTCTGCAGTGACAGAAAAAACAAGCTCTGATGTAAACACCATTCCCTAACACTGCAATTCACGTACACAGTGGGTATCTGGTGCTCTGTGCTGGCTGTTGGGGGCAGAGCAAAGATGAAGTTGTGGCTGGATGTTTAAACAAGGGCTGGTCCCTGGAGGCTCTCATTAGCCCACACAACCTGGGCAGGCTTTTGGAAGCAATCAGCTGATGCTTAGGGGATTTGCACGTGGAGCAGAGATAAGATTGACCAGAGTTAGCTCTCAATAAACTGGTTCAGGCACCAGAACGACATCAGTGCTCGGCTTTGTGTGGGCTGATTGAACAAGCTAAACAGCTATTGCTTGTGGAGCCCACCGCAGCTCAGGTAATGCTGCATGGCGCTGTACCCTGCAGACACCTAAATGAAATCAATGTTTCCAAAAGAGCTCCGTGGCGGGGCCAGCCAGTGCTGAGTGCTGAGCACTTAGGGAAATTTGGTCATTTTATTTTAATGTGATTCATTGGACTTAAGATCAAGATATAAAATAAATCACTTTTATGTTTCTTTAGCAGTACAGCTGGAATCTACTCGTGCATGTTATCTGTGGCCGCTTTCTGACGTTTGTGTGTTTATTATGCACAGCAATTAAACACCCCTTTTTCCTAGACAAATTAGAGCTGTGCGAGTTTGTGATTCTGCTGGCAGGCTTACAAATCTTGCTGTGCAGAGCTCACAGTGTTTCCTAATTTTTCTGTGTCATGATGTATCTTGTATGACTAGGGTTGTTTCATTTTCATAGCAAAGCTATAATGATTTCATACTGATTAAGTGGAAATAATGCCAGCTTCTGGAGCTTCTTTGCTTCGATTTGAGAAGGCTACACCACAAATGCCTTCTCTTATGTAAGAGAGGATGAAATGTCTTCCTTAAACTCATATGCACACGTATGAGGGTGTGCACACTGGCACGTTTTGCGCAGGACTTACGGCTCTACATGCAGGCTGTAATACTCAGGTAATTACCGTGAGCTGCTAATTGTAATTAGTGATGTCATCTCTTGCACCGTGAGCACGAGCAGCCCTTTCTGCTGCAGCCTCTGCTGTGCAAGCTCTCAGCGCAGTTCTGTGCCTGGAGCAGAGCAGGACAGGTCTGCTGTGCCCAGCAGGTTGAAGGAGGAGGAACAACGTGTTCTGTTCCCCTGGGGATGAGGAGTCCCAGGGCTCTTTGCTCCCCACACACCCTGCAGGAAGGCTCTGGAAGGCCACCAGGTAGACAGCTGTTGGACTTGCACAACAGACAGCCCGGCTGGCAGCACATCAGAGAGGAACTGGGCACATTTACAGGAGAAACCCATCAAAAATACATTGAAATCAACACATTCCCACCAAATGTTTTGATTTTAACATGTGGAGTGTTTTTCCATCAGAAAACCCATTGGAAGGTTTCCAGTCTTTTTTTTTTTTTTTTTTTTTCTTTCCTCAGTTAGATTCCCTAGCAGAACTGAAGTGAAAGTAATCATCATTTAGTGAGCATTTTCTGTGATAAAGTGTGAGATGCCTCAGAGGGAAATTCTGTGAGTTGCAGAACAATGATACAGTTCGGTATCTCTGATAATCCCCTTGCAAGATTTCAATATCTCTCAGTGGCCCCTTTGCCTGCTCAGTTCCAGAACTTTTCCCCCCATAATGGAAGAAACGTGTTGTGATGAAGTTGGATGTGCATCTCACATTGCATAAGTGGCTTAACAAGAAGAAATTTCATGTGTCACAATAAGAAATTAGGTCCTCCAGCCCAAATGCTAGGTTCAGCATACCACAAGATATTTTCAGAAGCTAAATTTTATCAGTGTGATGTGTATGTTTATGGGGGGTATCTTCATCTTATAAGTGAGGAAAATTGGAAGGAAAAAGCTGCCAATGATTTACTGCAAAGATGGGAAAGTCAAGAGAAAAAAGATGATGAAAAAGACTTTTTCCAGAGCAAAAGTCTGAATGTATTTACGTCTTTGTCCCAGTTCAGGTGGATTTGAATTAGAGTTCCTCAGAGGGACGAGCATAAAGGGTAGGGGTTCTTGCAAGATGAAAACAAACATGAAGATGCAAAGGGGCAGGAACTGTACCGCCACCACCAACTGCATCCAGGAACCGAGTTCAGCTTAGTTTGAAATTTCAAGAGGCGAATTGGGACTGGGGTGTTACATGAAGGGCAGCAGAAGCAGCTGTGGAGGGGTCAGAGTGTGGGTAAAGGCTTGTGAGGAGCACCACAGCCTACAGAACCATCAGCAGAGCTTCTCCTTTTCCTTCTTTCCCAAATATAAAAGCCAGCGGCAGAGGGAGCAGATAATCTTCCCCAGGCTTAGTGCTCTGGAGGAAAATATTATTTTCCTTTCTGTAACGCACCAGCTGAAAAGCTGTTTTTCTTCTCTGAGTTGTAATTATATATGCCAGTGTTACAGCACATACCAGAGGCTGACTGAAATGTTTTGGCACCAAGCACTGTGACAGGATGTCAGTTTGGCAGGCTCTGTGCTCCTTCCAAACCGGGCTGGGGCCAGATCTGCGGGGCTGCGAGACTCCTGCACAGGCTCAGTGGAGCTGGGATGTGGCCACCCAGCTGCTCTTGCTGTGGCACCATTTTGCTGTCAAAATCACACCAGAAAAGTGCAAAGGGAAGGGCAGGAATTGCTTGAAAACTTGAACTTGCTTAAGGACTAGGTTAGCCTTAGCCCCACCCCATCACCCCACCCCCCT
>VZRN01011461.1:1993782-2006714 GCA_013397935.1 Dasyornis broadbenti
CGCCCCCAAATTCCCTAAAGTTTGTGATAATCTGATTTTCAGATGAAATTATGGTTTGGCATCAATATAAATTCCTAAAATTAAGTTGTCTGGTTTTGTTGAATTTCTGTTTATGGAATGAAATGAAATGAAACTCCAGGATAAAATCGTGTCGTGTGCAGCAGAACCCCTGAATAGAGTTATAATTGAGATGACTGTGAAGTTTATAAAAGTACTCGCTCACTTCAATATTTATTAATGTTTGATTAAGGTTCACTGCATTCAGAACCACAATTTGTGTGTGGGGCCGTGGGGCTACAGTGTTACTTTTCCAGAGAGGCAAAGACTGTCACTTTCATTGACACGGATTCCTTGAATCCCTGTGCCTCAAGCCCTGCAAACGTCTAAAATGGAGATTTCCAGTTTGCAACTCTGCAATCAGATAAGGCCAAGCTGCAGTGGATTTCAAATCCAATGAACAAATATTTTGATGTGAATTCAGCAAGTGTGAGGGTCATGTTTAACCCAGAATGTTTTTTTCCTTTCACTTTTTCCCAGTGTTGTTTTGAGGTTTGGCTTTTAGTTCAGAGATTTTTTTTCACAAAGGAAGTAGAAAGTAATTCTTTTTTTCCTTCCCTCCTTGGAAAAAGTGTTTTCTGTCAAAAGAAACATTTAAGCTTTCAGCTAATTCCCAGGGATCCGGAGGGATATTCTGCAATAAGCTTCCCTCCAAAAAGAGGTTGGCTGCTGCCCTAATATTAAGAGCGGCAGGATTCCTTGGCTGTGGGGAAAATGAGATGGTCCAGCTGATGGAGGTTATGACTGAGCCAAGATGAGTCAATTACCTCGATGTGCTGAGCAGCCATCCAGGGGCCAGCAGGGAGGAGAAGTGCCAGGGATTGTGCTCTGTGCTCTGACAACAAACAGCTGCACGGGGCAGGGGCTGGGGCTGGGGCTGGGGACAGGAGCTGCCGCTGTCACTGATCCGGGGCAGCGTAACTTGGGTTCTCTTTACTGGGTTGGAGCTGCTGCCGCTGGAGCTGTTCTCTTTGCAGGTCTGGCAATAAACGTTTGCAGGAGGCTCTTGCAATGCACATATTTTCCCAGTGCCTTTTGCAATGTTTGTCAGGCAGGGCAGAAATCGCAGGCCGGTCGCGGGCACAGGAGATGACACAGATGCAGGAGGCCTTTGGCACTCGGCGGCAGCAGCGGCAGCAAACTCCGAGCTCTGCAAGCTGTGCCAAACACTGAACGGGTTCCTTTGCAAAGGGGGTGTTTAACAGCCTCATCCTCTGGGGATATTTCCTCTCTCTCTCTCTGCAATACGGATTTGAGGCAGGCTCATAATCCTGGCTCTGGCTCACATTTGTGGGACTCAAGGCGCACCCAGAACCATCTGCTGCCTACGGCTCCCAGTGGTGTCCTGCTCTGCAGGACCTCGCCTCCTCTGTTTTGGTTTCTGAGCAGAATGCAGGCATTTTACATCCCATTTTATCTCTTTGTACTCACCCTTGCAACCATTAACACACATTTCTTTTGACACCTCGTGCAACCTGAACATTTTCCATCCTTTGTCTCATAACTTTAGCAGAAAAAAGAAATCCCACTTATCCTCTGTCCATAGCTCTTGGCTAAAGAGCTTTTTTTCCCCGATTACTGTAGAAGAAAAATAACAAATGGGTGATTATAATTAGCTCTGAGCACGAATACATGAAGTGGTGTTTTTATTTTCACCTGTAGGATTCAATAATTGATTGCTTAACCACAAAGCCGTCAAATGTGGTTTATGGTAAAAAATTGCTTAACAGAACTTTGTTATTATAAAAGAAAAAAATAATCTGTAATCTCACCATTCTACCTCACTTCCATTGGAATTATGATTTTTACCTTCCCTTGAAAAACAATTCAGAATTACAGGTGGAAAGCAAAGAGTAAAGCATTGCAGTTCACTAAGCTGAAAAAGTGTGAAAACGGGAATTAAGTTAAAACTTGATACTTTTAAAAATTCAGATCAATACTGACTAAACAGCACATGGGTTCTTTTTTCACCAGCTTGGATCTTATCCATCTTTGAAAGTTAATGCTGACTTCCTCTACCAGCTTTGCCAAGCCTTGCATTCTGTCCAGCAAGATACTGAGCAAATATCCTCGTGACTTGGTGTATTCATGGTAAAAAAGAAAGGATCTTTTACTTCCAGCCCCTCGGATGCTAAACCAATGCTCCTACATTCAGATTTCTAGTCCATCCATCTAGCCCAGCCATTGTTACCTCCTTCCTTAGTTTCAGATATTCAAACAGTGTTCAGCTAAACCTTTGACAAGCGAGATTCTCCCAATGCTCTGGCATCCTTCTCTCCAGCTCTGCCTCCCAAGCAGGTCTTCCAGAGGCCAGTTTGAAAAGCCCATTGTTAAGCTGGTAACAGCATTCAGGTTTGCCTTTGGTGGGCTGCAAGACCTGAATGACGGTTCATAGCTGGAGAGAGAAACTTTTGTGTGTCAGATCATTTTGGATCCATGCTCTTCCAATGGCTTTAGGATAGTATTTGTCTCTGCAGTGTCTAACTTTCTTCTGCAGTCAATAGATGCCAAGTTTAGCAGCAAGCTGCATTTGTCTCTGCATTCTCATTAATGTGATGGATGTTGCATAGGTGTATTTATGCAATTCTTCTTGATCTTGTTTTTGTAGTAGTCTGTAGAGTATGGTATCATTACTCTCGGCTTTCACGTAGACACCTTTGCCAAGAAGATAAATACTGGCCTTAATCCTGAGTACAAACATCTTTTTCAGCTGCCACTGTGTTCCTTTTGCATACAAGGCTATCGAGCAGGTTTGCAGACCTGCCTGTATGCTTTAGGAATGTGGCACACGAATCCCAGCTGAAAGAGATCTCCAACAACAAAAAAGGCTTTGTATAGATTTAGGAATGGCAAAATCCTTTTCCACTTTTCATTGGCGTTGTCTGTATCTCTGGAAGTGCCTTCTGGTTTAAATTTTCACAGTCTAACATAATCAAGGCACAGGTGTCAACAATTTTATTCCACTACCAACAGGGAGTGAGATTAGGCATTCATTATTTACAAATGTTTGGAATATTCTTGCATCCTTTGGTGCTTTTCTGCTAGTGGAGGAATAAATAGTCTTGGTAAAGAGACAAATGGATCAGTTTATAACCCTGCATTAACCTGTGCTCATGTGGCTTGACAAGATTCACCGTCCTCTCTCTTCATGACAGGAGTAAGATCAATACTTATTAAAATTCCATAGTTGTACAGTTAAATGTTTTTCATCAGCAGGACATAGCCACACTTGAGTTTTTCTTTTCATTGTTGAAGAGCAGGAGAAATTGTTTGGTTTCAGAAATGAGTGGAAGAGCCTCGTCTGTGGGAGGGTAAAAGACTCTGACACCTCAGCCCAGGGCAGGGGGGTGATGTTAGTCCTTCATGAGCCAGGTGAAAATCCATTTCCTTCTTTGCTTGGATCTTTAGGTTGTGTCGCTCCAGTGGAAGCTGCTTTTGGCTACGTTTAGACTTGAAATGTTGCCAAAAATCCCTTTTACTACAATAATATTAAAGACTAAGGGAATCAAAGGGCTTTGGAGAGCCACTTCCATATTTTGTTGCAAGCTTGTCAATCCAGTCTATCTTTTCTAATTTAGTTTTTCTAATCCGGAAGGTTTCTCTGGATATAAAGTAGTTCAGTTTTTAAGGAGTTATTTTCCAATAATGTTGTTTCCAAATAAAAACCATCAATTATTAAAAATCAGTTCTGAAATTAAACAGACACTTGTCTGACATTACGCATATGATTATGGCTGTGCATGTAAACATCACCACTGGGGCTGTGTACTCAGACTGAATCACACATAAATATTTGCAACACGCATTTGTGCGATACAAGATAACTTCATAGCAAATTTCAGACATTTAAACAAAAATCATTAGATGGATACAGAGATGACAAGGCTTAATGAAGAATAAAGAGGGAGATATGTTGTTTGCTGTATAATTGTGAGTGGTTTAATCATATATGTATATTTTCTTATTCTTTGAGAACCGGCACTTTTTAATGAAAATTCAAAATTGCGCAGTATCTAACTTTCAAAGTGAAACCCAGCTGTTGTGAAAATTGCCATAATGATGACAGATGACAAATTTGGATATTTCACATATCATGCACTCTATGTTGGGCATTTTTATTTAAATTTTGATCTTCAATGTAGGGGAATTAATAATTGGTTATTACTTTAGTACTTCAGATTTTTAAATGAGAAAATGAAAAGATGAAAGATCACATCACTTCACAGCAGATGGTAACTGTATCTGACTGGGGAGAGGAGAAAGAGGGGAAGAACTCCAGATGCCCTGTAAAATCCAAAGGCAGAAAGCTGAGACAGGACTCTAAAACTTGAACACACCTTACCTCCCGTCCGTAGGTGCTAATAACGACTGATACAAGATTCATATGGAACTCACATGAAAAGTGCTTGCTGAAGAGCCGGTTAGTTAGGTTTAGTTTTTTTAAATCTGATTTGCCTCTTTGATGCCACCTTATCACGAGCAGAGCAGAGCTGCCTGCGCTGGCTGTGGCTGCCTGGCACAGCACAGCGCTGGGGAACCTCACCCGTGGTGTCCCCAGGCTGTTCGTGCTCACCCTGCAGCAAAACCCACCAGCACTTTCTGGGCTGCCTCAGCACATCAGCACTGCAGCCCTTGCTCAGCATCTTCGTCTCGTGGAGGCTGCAAAGCTCCGTATTCGTGCAGCTTCTGGCTCTAAATGGTCCTTTTTGGTGCTGCCTGCGCCGGGCTCCATCGTAGCCGGCAGAAATGCCCGAAGTCTTCGTGGCTATGGGACTTGGAAAGAGAGGGCAGGGGGAAGAAGAGATTTTGGTTGCTCAGATTGCAGCCCTGTGGGCACCCTTCAAACAGCTGCCAGCGTAATGCGTGAATCCACAGCCATCTATGGAGAGTGTTAAAATTTATTGATCAATACTTCATACTGAAATACAAATACCAAAAAACAGCATTTCTCGGGTCTGGGGAAATGTTCACTAAGCTTAATTTGGAGTAGTGCACAGCTGAGACAATAACGTGGTGCAAACTTGGGCTTTTCATAAATGTCCCTGAGTGACAAAGTAAAAAAGGGTACAATTCCCTTTAAGTCAGTGCTATGCAAACATGAAACACTCGTGCTGCTTCCTTGACTGGAGCCTCAGCAAGCAGATGGTGCAGGCCTGCCAGCGAGTACTATCCATCCCAGGTGATATTTCAGAGAGAAAGATCTGTTAGTCAAGAACATTCCCTTTCCAGTCTGTGGGGAAGGAATTTATAGAGCAATGTGTTATGGGACTGCTGATTTCTGAAACAGAAGATGGCCTTTTTATTTATTCGTTTGGGATTCTGCTTTTATAGCTTTGCTCGCTGGTTTGTCTCGGTGTCTTTCAGAGGAGCTGAGGCTCTGGAACAGATACACTTTCTGAATAAGAGTGTCTGGTTAATTTTTTTTTTTTCATTTTTTATTTTTAATACTTATGGCACTGAGATTTCTCTTCTCAGAAAAACATACGTATTCCTTTCTGCTGATTTATTTCTGACTTCTGCTGTCATAAGGATTCTCCCAGGACGTTTGTTGTTCTCTCAGTCATTTAAACTTCGTGAATTTCTTTAAACTTTGTTTAAGTTAAATCCCAGTGTATTTTCTCCTGAATAATTTTTTGCACTCAATCCCTGAAAAACGGTTTGTGTTTTATTTATTTATTTACTGCTATCTGTTTAGTTCCACTGACAGTTTCCCAGCTCTTGCTAATAGCCCTCTGGTCAAGTGTCCTTGGAGGAAAGCAGACAAAATATTCCTCACTAGAATATTTTTGAATCTGGAAGCACACTAATAGATTGGAAAATTTAGCATTCCAGGGAATGAGTCCTGCAGAAGTTATTTGAACATGCTCTGTTTTCAATACCATTTTCCAGTCCTTGATACTGCAGAGTCTCCATTTAGTGCACCTGCACCAGTGGGAAATAGTGTGGGAATGCTTTATTGGCATTTTGGTCACATAAGTGAAAAACAATTTTGCAAGCAGGAGGAAAACTTCAGTGGAGAAGGAGATCCTCTAATGTATAACTCGAAACACTGCAGTCAGGACAGGTCCGTTCTTCCTGCTGCAGAAAAGTGATGCGTGTGTTTGACCCTGAGTCTGCTTTGATAGAGGTGCGCAAACAGTGAACTTAAAAGGGAGTCTTAATATTGTTATTAGAAAATGTTTGCAATAATCTAATTTGTCTATTTAATTATGTTACAATTACTAAAATCTTGCAGCCAGTGTGGCACAGCCAGGCGTGTGTTGCACGTAAGTGGAAAGGCCCCGGTTAACTTTGCTCACTTGGAACTTGGTCTGTCCTTATTTCCCCCCGAATCACCGTGTTCAGGGATGCAGAGGCAGCTCCCCTCCATGCTCTCAGCTCCCAGTTCTCCCAGTCAGCACGGCCCACTGGGCTGTGAGGATACAGCGCTGCAGGGGCACATTGCTTGTGTGATGAGAAAGGGAATTCCATCCTTCTGGGCCTTACAGAAGTTGGTGTAGGTTTATGCTAACCTTTACGCTGGGTAGTAGCTTTGACAAAGCACTATAATGAAAAAAAATGAGAGAAAACATCTGGTAGGAATTAGTAAAGTTTATGAAATACAACCTTAGAATTCCTTTATGGATGTAGCCCAGCGTGTAACTCTCTGTGGATGTAACCCAAGGTCTTCTTCCTGGGTCGTGGAAATAATGTTTCCTCAAAGCTTCCTCAAGCTGGGGAAAGTTCTGAAGAACCTCAGAGGCAGGGCAGGTGGTCACTGTGGTGGTTTCACACTCAGCTTTCATAACATGGATGCCATATAAATGCAGCACTTGAGCAATAGATGTGAACAGGCTTTTGCAGAGGACAAGGTTGTATTGATGAGAAGCACCAGGTAAAGGTAATGGAGATAAGAGATGTAAGGTTTTTTTGAATGGCAACATTTTGAGCTTTGTTTTTTGAGTTTCTTTTCTTTCCTGTGTGTACAGGTAGACAAAGGTTAGGTATTAGATCTTTTAGGAAATAATGAGTGATGCAGTGGTTGGGTTTGGGCATCTTGCCTCCTGCAAGATGCTGACCTTTTAAATGACGTGGTAGAGATGGTTTCAGCGGTATCAGGAGATATCACAAAATCTCTAGCTAAAGTAATTTTCAGAAACACTACCACACGATCTAATTACACAGTCTTAAGTAGAAATTACTATCAATGCATGTTAATATTAATTTATATGTCTGGGGTTTTTTTCAGTTAAGCGCACCCACAAATTGAAAAGCTACCCTGGACTGCTTGGGTTATCTTTTGGTTTTGTGGTCACAAGTAAAACACGTGGCTCCTTCCCGAGCTTGTGAGCTGGATGCACTGAAATGTGCAGTCCCTGTCCCTGTAATTGGCAAATAGGTTTTATGAAGATATACAGTGAAGCTGGTGGGCAATATAATATTTAGAATCACCCTGACCATAAGTGAGAACACAGGTGTCTCCAGAGCTCATGGCTGTGGTTGGAAGGCAGCAATGACTCCTCTGAGCTGCAGAGGGCTTCATTTAGAAAGCAGAAGATCACTGGGGTTGGTTCCTCTAAAATTAGAATTGTCAAGCCTAAAGGTACCCAGAAGGGTGCGTTTGACATAAACCGAGATCACTACCTGACCCTTCCCATCAATAAAAGGCACAAAACCGCACTCCATAACTGCATTTTTCACAAGTCTTCTTTGCTGTGCCATCTGTGCTGCCAACTGTTCTTCCACTGTATATCGTCTGCCTGAAGAAGCACTAAGCAGGTGTGGCACATGTTTGGCTCGTTCCTGCTTTGCATGTGTAATGTAATTATGTTTGACAGACTTGGTTTGATTGAGAGAAAACTATGAATTGGATTAAATGCTTTTTGTTTAGACTTTATTAGCTAAAGATGCCATTGCATAATTAATTTGTGAATAAGCAGCAATCTTGCAAATGAGGCAGTGAATCAAAAGCACAGGAAGACATTATAGCCTCTTCTCGGGATGAGTCTACACATTTCTTATTTGTAGTATTCATTAAAAATACATAAAGGAAGGTTAACAAAACATTGCAACAAAGAACCACAAGCAAACTAGTTAGCCACAGAAGCCTTCATATATGCATAAGTCAAAAAACTGAAAGCAAGCCAAGTCAAAACCATGAGCCTGTTCTAGACAGAAAATGCTTTAACAATATTCGAATTCTATTCCCAGACGCTTTCTGTTTAAACCCAATGCTTTGGAGTAAGGATGCCGGTAGAACCATATACTTTTAGCCTTAGTATAAAAAAAAATTAAGAATATTTTCTTAAATGTAGAGAAATTTTTAGGGTGAACCTCTAAATTTTTACTTAGACAAGATTCTAATCTTTACATTTTACTCTTTGAGAATGGAAAGTGTCTGCTTTAATTTCTGTGCCTCAAAATATTTACATCTGTTTCTACTTTGTGTTTAGGTCATACAAATATGCAAAAATGCACCAATTTATCTTAGTTCACCAGAAATCAATATACCCAGCTCAGACATGCAAGGATATTTCCACGCCAGGGTACCAAAACCTTAGGCTTTATTTGAGCCACTGCCCATAGGTTAAAGTGAAGCTGTCCTAACCTGCTCCTTGAGATAGGAAAGCTCAATTTTGAGCTTCCTTAAAGCCGTCTTTTTCTTTTCTTTTCCTTTTTGTTTCTCAGTACTAGGAGAAAATTTCGTAAAGGTAATTGCCATGTATTGTAATAGTATAAAGATTGATTTATAGTTATCAGTAATGTTGAGGTGCTAACTTTAGCATTATAATACATTAGCAACATGCATTGCTTCTTGGTCCTAACAGCAATCTGCAAATGCTGCCATAGGTCAAACGCAAAAACTGCTCCTCTGAAAGTGTGGTTTAGGAAGCAGATTAATTTACCCATAATAGCTCACCAGCCTTAAAATGATCGATGTTAATTGTTTGCATTGTCTTAGTTGAACTTATTCCTTTATGGCAGCACATGAGAGTAAATTCACCAATGGCTCACGCTGCAGCTGAGAGGGCGAGTAGATTTTTCCAGAACAGTCGTGTTCAAATGCATCTTCTGTGGTAAAGGAGTGAAACAAGTGGGTTGGAGATTTTTGATAGATTTAGCTATCTGAGTTCTTCCTGCTGTCTCTTTTTCAGTTCTATGTGAAACATTGTGCTGCTTCTGCTTCCCAGCAGTGTCGTGTTTCTTCTCTCAGGAGTAGTAACCGCAGTCTGGCAGGACAGAAGATCGATGCACGGTTGTTTAGGAAAAATTTTTCTTTTTTCAAATGAAGTTACTTCCTATCCTTTGCCAAGGGTTTATAGAGTTTGTAAGATAGCTGATTTTTATTCTAATGCTTTGGCCACTGCTCAAACCCTGCCTTCAGTCCAGCTGTCTATGATTATTTTCTTCCTATGCAGCACTTTGAGATTTGAACTTTCATGTGGATGTATTACATTTGCTACTCCAGATAATCGGTTTTTCTTCATTATGTCTCCTTTGGATTTTTCCACTAATTTCCATCCATCTTGGATCTTTCAAAGAAGATGTTCAGAACATTAAATACTATGACTAGGTTGTTGATTTTTCCCAATACTTTAATCTTCTTTCAGGAGCTCCATAATTCTTAAACACATTTTTCTCTCCTTTGTGATTTTTTTCTTTTTTTTCTTTTTTTTTTTTTTTTATTACAGAATTCCTCTCTTTGTTGTTTGAGTTTCAATTGACTCCATTGCTTTTCAAATCCCTCCAACCTTCCCTCAATTTTATTTACCTTAGTCTCAAAGGAAGCTGCGGAAGCTTGCAGGTTATCGATTTTTAAATGAAGAGATTGAAGACGTTCTTTTCCTGAGGTGTCTTGTAAAGGGTTTGAAGGTGGAGAGACTGCACTGGGTGTGGGAGACGACGTTGTGTCTGCAGGGTGAGGTCGCTTGACCCATCATGAAACAGGCTTAATTCTCTCCCTGTGCTTTTGCCAAGCACGTTCTGGCGTATTTTTGTTGGTTGTCTGGGTCAAGCAGTGTTGAGACACTTGAGGGGACTGTTCTCACAGGGTTGCAGACAGAGGGGTCTTTTAGGCCCCTAATGAGACACTGGGCAAACAGGGGTCTCACCTCCTCACCTGCTCCAGGAGCACAGAGGAAGGAGGCAGAGAATCACCAAGTAACAGCTGGGAGCACAGTGAGAGGAAAATGCCTTTGATAATAAAGGGAGTTTATCCTTCCTTTCAATCACTTTTTGAAAAAAGTGTGCTGGAATCACAGTCCATTCATTTAGCAAGCTGTTATTTTCTGCCCTTTGCTTCTTCCTCTTAGGCTCTGAGTCTGAATCAGGATCCTCTGAGTCACAAATAACCCAGTCACTTTCCCCATCTCTTACCTTAGTTTTGCATCTCTCTTTCATTAATGAAAAGTCACGATTGCACTGAAACTGTAAAGCCTCTGGCCTTAAGGCATCAGATCTGGCAGTTCAGTAAATCATAAACGCCCAGCATCCCTCTGAACAGCTCCATTTCTGCCTAGTTCTGGGATTTAATCCCCGTTGGAGATCGTACACTTTCATTGGTAATGGATTTTCTAAGAGTATTGGTAGAGGCTGAGAGAGATGTGAAATACTCCGTGGTGAGGCCAGGGCACACAGAAAGGGCATGAAACCTTTTCCAAAACATGGTAATTTGGCTGATGGGCAAACTTCTAGGCTGGATTTTGCACTACTCATGTTTCCCTGTGTTTTCTGAAGAAGACCACTAACAGTTCCTTAAGCAAAGTGCCTTCCCCTTCAGAAGGGCAGAGGTTGTGGCACACCAACCTCTCTCACCAGTGCTTGGCTCTGACAATGAATGAGGGGTTTTCAGCAGAGAACCTGAGCAGAACTCCCAGTGAGGCTGATAGAGAAGTTTGGACTTGGTAGCAAATATTACTGTATAGGAATATTTACATTTCAATATATCAGTGATGAACAAAAATGAGACTGCATGTTTAAAGCGCAGTTTAGGGAGGTGTTCTTTGTTAGAAAGCACGGCCTGTTCTCTGGAGGGAGGAAAAAATACACATTTGAAAATGATCCTGATTGCTTTACCATTGATACAAAAAACTTCCTAGGTGAAAACCTCATTTTCACTTTTATTTTCATTCAATGCTGTATCCGTGTTTAAGCTTCAAAACAACGTGTTTAAAATTTCCTAAGAAATTATGAATCTACAGCACAGCCCTCTTGTAATTAATGGTTTGGTTTTTGTTTTGTTTTTTTTTTTACGTGCTTAGGATCTCTTTAATGCTCTTTAAACAATTTTATCTACTTCTATTCCCAATCAAATTTTTTTTTTGGATCAAAGTAGAATTGATTACTTCTGAAAGGAACATAATTATTCACCTGTGTGTTTTACAATAGGTATTGTCTTCTAAGGTTCTTTGATTCTGCAAATTTTGTGTCACTTAAGACTGCAAGGAGAGTCTCTTCCATCTGGCACAGTTTGCAAATAGCCCCACTGAGTTCAGCTTGCAGCACTTGCATCGTGTATAATGTTATCAAGTTTAGACCATGCTGATTAGTAAAGTATTAAATGCAACACTTGTGCCTTATATTACATGTGGCAAAAAAAAAAAAAAATCAGCTATGAAAATTAAATGTCTAGTTTATGTAGTGACAAGTGTAGCACTGAAAGCCTGCTGAAGCTCTTAAAATTACAGAAGATAAGGACGTTTTTATTTTGCAGTAACTTATTCAAGGTGTGCTTGTAATGCTGCAGGCTGGAGTTTTCAGAGCAGCACAGGGCAGTCAGAAACCAGGCTCTCATTGCATTTCAGTAGAGTGATCTAGAGAAATGAGTTTGAGAATATCTCTGGAAAATGGGGATTCGCTAGGTCTAGAGGGAATAATTCTGGCAGCGTCTGAACTTCCTTTCGACAGGGAAGAAGGACCAGGGTATATCTGCAATTTGGAAATTACTGTTTGCAGTACTGGCTGCTTGTTGCCTGCACCTCTTCTGGTGGCAGGCAGATTTTATTTTCCTATTTTATTCTCCTATGTTATTTTCCCCACATCTTTTCTGTGTTTTATCCCAGATGAAGTGACCCACAACAGCAGTCAGGGACCAGGTTATTTCGGCTGTTTGTGTCACTTGGACTGCGATGCCACATGGTGTCTTTAGAGAAATTAGTGGATAAATAGAAGGGGAGGGTGGAGGGTACTTTTGTTCTGCACAACAGATAATACATATGAGGGACAGAGAAAAGTTGTCTGGAAACTGATGATATTTTCTTCGCTGCTTTTCTTAGGACTCCTTGTCCAGACGTACTTTTCTGTCTCTACTCTTCTCCCATTAGCACTGAGTTATCAGAGGTTTCAGATGGATCTGCAGAGGACCAGTGATGCATTTTCTCCATAAAGAAAAGGGTTATGCTGTGTTCTGACTAAACACTGCTGGCTTCTTTAGACAAGAAATCAGTTTATATGGAATAATAAGAAACTTCTCTTTTGACGTCCAGCAGCTGGGGGTTTTTTCTCCTCAAAGTGTGCTTTTGCTGGTGGTCATACTCTCCATCTCCTTGAAAATCTGATTATAGTGTTCAGTTATGATCTCCCGGGGCGTTAAAACCTAAAGGAATCTTCTAGACAGTTAAAGTGCATTTCCTCATTTAAAAAAAACCCACCAAAACTTATCTGTGCATCTGTTTCAAACAAGCCTTCTACCTAATAAAATCTGTGTAAAAAGTAGAATAACTGGTTTTGCCCAACCGTTTGTTATTTTGTTTTGTAAAGCCAACCTTGTCCTATTCTCCCACACAACATAAATATACAACAGGTCAGATGTCGGGAAGGTTTTCCTGGGTAGACTGGACATTACACGCTTCATGGATATTTTTTTTTTTTTTTTTGTGGGGGGGGGATTAAAACCA